>JANHGB010008172.1:0-13262 GCA_026283785.1 Coracopsis vasa
GATGCGGACTCAGCAGGAGAGCTTAGGAAGGGATTAGAGGGGCGGAGGAGCTGGGCTGGGGCTGAGCCTCCTATGGAGGGCTCAGGGGAACAAGGAGAAGCTGGAAAGGAAGGTCCTGTGCCCTGCTTGAGGTTAATGACAACCAGATCTATGGCTCTGTGTTAGCACCCAATGCTTTCAGATAGGCGCAGCTCCCAGTCTGAGGCATCCGGGGCTTTCCTCACAGATAATGGGGATTGCTGGGATGAGATAGATGAGGAAAACAGGTCCTGTTGCATGGAGCAGCCTGATTGAACCTGCCAGTGGGAATCCTGACTGCAAGAAGTTCAAGATCAAGTGCTTGGTGCTGATGTTTCCCTAAGGAATAGCTTGGAACAGTTTAGGCGTTATCAATGTGAAGTGGGGTTTTTGAAGATTATATCCTTTAATAAACCCATTTTTGAATGGATTTATTAAATTCATGGATTTTATATAAAACCCATGTAAAACGCCTATAAAAACACCATGTAACATAAAAACCGAGGCAGAAAACCCCAGAGCAGCCCCAACAAAGGGTTCTTCATGTGGTATTTCCTCAGCTAAAGGCACACCTGGGTGCGTGCTCATCCATCTGACCTGTTTGCAGCAGGCTTTGCCCACCTGCACACACCTGCAGTGGGGCAGGCAGGCTGTGAACCTGTCCCCTGTGCACACAGGCCCCTTTCCAGGGCTTGTCCTCACTTGCTCACAGACCGGGAAAGAATTCCTGGGCCTAACACCTGGATCCAAGTAGGTGGAAGGAGCTCCTGGGCACAGAGCGCACTCCCCCCCCCCAGCAAGGCTGAGCTCCGTGCCTCCATGCCGAGCGCCAGGGAACGTCAGCAGGATGCCTGCAGTGCGCAGTCAGGGGTTATTTGAGGAACAGGGTGGTCACAAATCAAGTCTGAGCCTTTCACAACATCAGAGAAGCTGGAGATTTGTTTACAGAGCCTAATTATAGCAGTTTGGTGCCAGCGGAGTAAGGGAGATGAAAGATGTGCTCCGAGGGAAGAATACGCAATGGGCGCTTGCAGTTGCTGCATCAAATCCCTCATAAAAGAGCATTCCGAGCCCTTGGAAAACATACCTGGGACCAGAGGTGAATAAGTGATGAGGCCCAGGAGAAGTAGCAGGGGAAACGGCTGCGGCGTTTCGTAACCAGGGTGAGTCAGAGATGGTATTTCTGGGAATGCACATGCAGAAGGCAAGAATTTCCCTGGGGAGGCAGGGAATGGCTGGGATCTGAGCATCGGCACCGCTCCGCTTCCACTCGCTGAGCTGTGGGGAGAAGGGAGATCAAATGCCAAGGGCAGGATGGGGTGAAGCAGAACAGATCCAGGCTTTGTCCCAAGGAGTTACTGGTTAATACTGGGGAAAGCAGGCTCAGAACTAGAGACCTTTAAACAAATGATCCAGTGGCATAGGAATCAAAGGGATCCAAGTCTCTCCTGGCTGTCCTGTATGGGCAGAGTGCCTGCCCGGGGCCTGCTGCTGGAGGAGGGAATCTGAGGAGCTCTGAAGCTCCTTATTTCTTGCCATGAATCCAATCAGGAACAAACACCAGCCGTTTCCTGCAGAGCCTGTGCTCCTGGATAGACCATGTTAGGCTGCAGGCAGCAGCGCTGGCTCCGGCTGGGCTTCCCATGGGATGCTCCTCCTGGCAGCAGCATCAGGACCAAGGGATGTATTCAGAAGAACAGAAAGGGACTGGGACCTCCTCATTCACAGGTCCTGCCACCCCAGGCACCACCAGCTCTGGGTGCTGCCCAGGGATACGTGACTTGGAGGCAGGAGAGACCCGTTTTCCTTACCCCATTTACAGGCATCAGAGTACAGTGGCAGTGAGTGCATACAGACCAGACTGGAAGTGGAGCCCGACGGTCACATCTTTGGTCCCTGCCACCGTGGGCATCGTTCCTTAATGCTCTGTCACACTCCCAACCTCAGGATGTGCAGAGCAATAAAGCTGAGGTAAAGATGGTCCCAGTTACTCTTTTGGGTCCAAGATGAGCAGACTCCAGGTACCTTTCACCCCACTTTTGACAGGAAGAAACTCCACCATCCCTCTGTCTAAAACAGGAACCAGAGGAAGAACAGGGTATTTCCTGCCACCTCCCAAACTGGGCATTGGAAGCAGCACATCTCAAAGCAGCATCAGTGATTCCTTGCTATTCCTCCCTTAGATTTGAAGCCAAGTCAAGCAGGGAACCCTTCACCAACAAGGCAAGGTAAAAGCTAAGACCTTGTGGGACATAAACCCACCACTGAGTGAAGCTTTCCTGATCAGGGCACATCGAGCAAAGTGAAGATAAAGGATTACTGCTTGCTGCAGGCTTTTATGCACAAGAGAGCCATTGATTTTGTTCTGCCTGCTTTTGGCTGCTCCCAAAGGTTCAGTATTTGACACAGCACAGTTTAAGCAGTCCTATACCATAAAGGTATAGGCCACTGACATGTGCTGGCATCAGCAGTACATTCCCTTTCCCAGGCCTTGGAGCAGGAGTTGAACCACAGAAGGCTCAAGCACTGGGGAGGAGTTTGAAGCTGTTGCTATGGCCAGGAAGGAGGTGGCTGGATTTGATGTAGTTTGCCAGGAAGGAGGAGATAACAGTGCTCTGATCTTCATGATAAAATGCTTATCAAGTATATCGAGCTCTGAGGCAAACCAGGCAGTGGTTAGGACCTGCTGAGCTGCAGTCAGGATGTGACATTCACCACTGCAGTGACTCATCTGCTGTGGCTGCTTTGTCTCATGTTCTGCCAGTGCTGAAACCAGGGCTTGCTCCACAGGGCTCAATAGAGAAAGGTTTGGGAACCGTACACACAACAGAGGTGGTTCCAAATCCCCTTTTCCCAGCAGATTAACAAGGGACTTATGCCAAGGCCACACAGAATTTAGGCGTGCATCACCCAAAGCCACTTGAATAGGCACATTACATGCACACACGTAACATGGAGCCAGGGAAATGAATGTTTCTAGCTATAAACTGCCTATTCCAGCACATTTTCCCCCGTAGTAAATACTCACTGTGCTGGTAAGGAAAGGGGAAGGAGAAAGTAGCCTAAATTCTTTGTTAGAGATATAGGGAAATGAGTTAAACATCTGCGGTAGCCCAAAAGCATAGATTTAGCATCACTCTGCCAAGGCACTGGGATGCTGTTTTACAGGGGATGTGATTCCTGAGCTTATCAGCAAAATGACTCTTCAATAGCTCCTCTTTCACTCCACTCATGTCCTATGGAGATTACACAGCTCTGGAGGGATGAACTAAGCAAACCTTTATCCCGGTTGTTTCCCTGCAGCCAGAATGAAGCACTCCATTGTATTGGGAAGTGCCACAAACGGGCTGTGAATCTCAGCTCTGTATCTGAGATGGAACAAGGAAGAGCAGCAGCGAAGCTTTGTGGCCTGCAAGTCCATTGCTCCTTGAGATGCCAGCCGAAAGCTGCTAGGGAATTCCAGCTACTGGGAAGAGCGAGCAACACTGACACCTACCGTTGGGTGTTGTAATTGCTGAGAGTACCCAGCCGCTGAGCCCTGTAAAGCCGGAGGGAGATGCTCTCCTCAGTTAAAACGACATCAATGTTGCTTTTATTTGCCTCCCGCAGTGCTTTCAGGGGGAACTTCCCTGCTCCATGTGCAGGGAAACCTCTTCCTTTAACTCAATTGCTTCATTGGATTCATGGAATGATTCTCCCAAAAGGAAAAGGGTAGGAAGCCCGCAGAAGGGGCTTCCCTCTGTTTTCCCTTCAGAATTACACATTTCCTCCACAGAAGCTTTCAGCAAACAAGCTTCAGACATTCCACAATCCTGAATAGCTTCTTAAGAACCATTTGGGAAAGAAATGAGAGGAAAATGCTTCAGAGCTGGAAATGTGTCCACCATTAAGGGGGAAAACATCTAACATAGGAGATAGCGATGCCCATACTTGCTCCTAGATTACTCCGACAAATACGGCTTCTTCGTGCTACTCCCGACACGGGCTATATGTATATAGGTGCATGCAGGCATATCTGGAGTATAATCCCATAGGAAATTCCCAAGGAGTTTCCAGGAACACCACTCCACACTAAGGAGGACCATTCTAGCAGCAGAATGCCTCTGTGGTGGTAGCAAGGTGCCCTCCTGCAGTGAGGACCATCAGACCCAAACCAGACACAGCTCTCCCCAGGTTTCCACTGGCAACATCCCAGAGCTTCTCCCATCCAAAACCTAAACCTGGGATGCGTTTGTGATGGATAGCTCACCAACCTGCACATTTGTCCCCTCCACAGCAAGGGCAGGGAGAACAAAACCACCTCTCTAAAGCAATGGCTTGTGCACACAAGGTTGGCAGGTCCAGGGTGGTTCAGGTTTTGGGGGAAAACAGTAGGTTTTAGAGAGTTTGCTGAGAGCCAGCTGACAAACACATCTCACAGGAGATGGGAGAGTGCCATGGGAAAGCTCTTTCATCATCCCCTATATATCACCCACTCCAGACCCAGAATTCCACTCCATGAACATTGCATCATGCAAACAGCAAAATAAAACAAGCTCCTACAGGAGAAAAGTATCCTATAGAATATAGGATCCTATAGAAGATATATCCTATAGGATAAAAGACAGCTCAGCTCACAGGGACTCCTGGACCTGCAGTACCTGAGCCCAGTTCCTGTGTCCTCCCTGATTCTCTTATGATGCTCACACTTGTACTCAGGGAAGGGCCTGAATCCACAAGCAGATCTTAATTCCAGGATGGCATTTCCCAGGGGTTTCTTGGTGCCCTCCCATAAGAGCAAGGCAGAGGGATAAAGAGAGCAGGCAATGGGGCAGATGGGGTTATGTCACAAAGGAGAGAACAGAGAAGGGTCCTGACTGCTTCCCCTGAGACCTCTCCTCTATGACTTCACAGTGTGAAAACAGCAGCTCCTCAGAGGAGACATCACAGCACAATCCACAGGGACATCTTTAATCCTCTTTTCCCTGTACCCTTCAGGTGCTGCCATCGCCAGCATTCCCTCCAGCACTCCCTGCTCCGTGTCTATAGCAACTGGAGAGTACACACACATCCTGAGCCCGGCAGCATGGCCTCGGGTGGGAAAAGGAGAGGTGAGCCCTGGTGGCATTGGGCTTTCCCACAACCAGGCTGCTGAGCTACTCTTTGCTCAGGCTGGGATCAAAGGAAGCCTTTGGGGCAGGAGGGAACAGGCATAGGTCAGGGGAAATTCCTATGTGGGACATAAAGGGATGCTCAGCCTCAGGGACTTAAGAAGGGGAAAAGCAGCAAGCGGTCACCTCCACACGGTTTTATCTCCTGGTCTCACAGACATGCGGAAGTCGATCTCCTTTGGAAAATGCGAAGAGAGGAAAATGCTCCCTCTGCACGATGCTCCAGACAGGCTGGGAAACGAGCTGAAGTCCATCAGGGGCCAGCCTGCACTTGGGCCAGGCTGCTACGTGAGCCAAGATGTGAGTCATTCAGTTTTCCTGCTCGGAGCTTTTCCTTCGTGGAAGACACCTAGTACAGGAGCACTAAGAGCATGGCAAGGAGAGGAATCAATAGGAATAACGTCTGCTGCTCATGTCCTTCTGCCCTTCCACTGATGCAAATGGTGTCAGCAAGATACTTGTGCTTTTGAATTGCAGAGAAGCAGCTTCAGGTACTCCTTGGAAAACAAACCTCTGAGCAACAGAGGCTATGTGCTAGGAGCAAGGACAGCCCAGCGTTCCCAAATACAGCCACAGGTAAGAAAGGCATGGGTTGAAGTGGCAGAGTGCAAGAGGCTGTTCCCAACATAGAGATCAGTTTTGATCCCATTTGCTGGAACTGCCTCCAACTTCCTATATACAGTGGCTACACATCTCCTTACACACAGTGTAGTGGTAGGTGTTGAGCCTAGGGACTGATCATTGAACATCCACATATGCATTTGAATGAACACATTCCTTTGTATCACATACACACACATGTATTGAGGCAAAATCAGCTCTCCTGCCTGAACAAACACTTGTGTTCTGGTCCAGCTTCTCTAGAATAACCATTTATTAGGAGAGACATCATAGGACACACAGGGTAAGGATAGGGAGTATAGAATTGATCTGTTCTAGGGGGGTTATGCCATCAGAGCATGCACTGAACAGCAGGTCTGTAATGCCCAGGCTGCTGCTCACAGCATATAGGAATGATCTTCCCTATAGAAATCTTCTCTCTTGCAGAGTATGACTCCCAGCCCAGCAGCATACCAGCCATTCTGGAATAAAGAGAGGGAATGCCAGCCTGCCTATGCTCCGTTTTCCACTAAGGCCCCACGATTTCCACATAAGCCTTTGGATAGAGAATATTTCCCTGGGTAAAGTAACTAAGTTTCTTACGTTTTTCATAATAAGCAGAGAGGAATACTAAGACACAAACGGGAGATGGGTTCCTGAGGTCCCAGAAATGCTCTTTATAACTTCAAAAAGCTTCCCTGCTTTAGTCTTTAGTCTTCTGCACGACTGGAATACCACAACACGCATTTCTCCCATGGATCAAGGTAGGGTGGGTAACTTCTGGTACTGCAACCATCACACTCCAGCTCCAGAAACAAGCTCCTTTGTGCCTGCTTTCTTTAGACCTGGAACTTACAAAGTAGACAAGCAACTACACAAAAGAATCACTTGGCCGATGAAGTTTGGCTCCCCAGACTGGTCTTTAGTGCCAATGCCACCAAGGAGGATGCTAAAAATGGAGGTACAAAAGGTAAGGACAGGGATAAGTGGATGTTATTCCTTGCTTAATGCTTCTGTCAGAGAAAATTGTATGGCTATATTGTGTTTGCACTGTATTTTGGCATCATTTCCTCACCGGGCTGCTGGGTGCATGGCGCTATTAGCCTGGGGCACAGGATATAAAGTGATTTTCTATCTGAAAATGCTGGTGTGCAAAAACAATTACTGTCCTTCAAAATAACCCCCTCCTGGTAAGACATTTGCTCTGGAAGTTTCCATCCACAAAGAGAGGAAACCAGAGCACAGATTTCAAAGAGAGGAAACCAGGGCACAGATTTATCCACGTAGCTCTGCTGAAAACAAAACCTTTCCCATTTGACGCATAGGTTTAAGGTTCTCGACACCACCTCACACCTTTCTGTGCTGTTCTGAAGCACTTGGCATTGCCAATAGCTAATAGTTGTCTTTTAGATAACCATAGACAAAGAATTCATGAGACACCGGAATCGAGTGGCCTACCTGAGTTTATACTTCAGCTGAGGAGCCAGAGCTGCTGTCATATCCCCCCCTTCCAGAGTGGCACCTCAGGCCTCACCTTTGCTTCCCATCTGCTCCTGAAGACACTCACCTGCACTATGCAGCCTCTCCAAATAAAATCATCACAGAAAGAGAGGTTTCTTGTCACTATTTGTGCTTACCTGGTGCTGCCACAGGTATGTTCAGGCTCTGTGCACAGCCAGCAGCTCTATTAAGTAGCACTCATCTGAAGGTAAGAGGATGGGATGGGTCAGACCCTGTCTGATGTGCTCTTGCATTAGCAGCTTTTTCCCTCTTGACATGAAGAAGATGTTCTCAAGCACCATGCTGCTAATTAAGCTAAATTTAGCCTGAAACAGAAAGGTCCTGGCGTTCATCAGCAGTTGTTTCTGTAATGTACAACTCAGACCCTAGGGATTCCTATAAACGTTTACAAACCTCCACATACAGACTCGGTCTGTGTGATCACAGGCTTGATTCAACCTCAGGGGAAAGCTCAGGGCAGGCAGCATTCGTTCTCATCATCACTCCCAGTCACGATGCAGCCTTTCAGGGATTTGGGGTCTATTTACGTGTTTCTGTAGCAAATTTTACCTGTAGCCCAGTTTCAGCTATAAAACCAAAATGTATTCTTCCAATTGCCCACTTCTGGTGCTCAAGTGCTCTCACATCTGCCCTGCAACAGCTGCTTGTCTTTCCTAGGCACGTTGGCCCCTTCACAACCACAAGAGATTGCTTTGTAGCAGCAGCTGTCAGAAAGGGATTTACTTGCTGATGTGCAGCTGCCATCTCTTGCAGGAAGGGGTCCGATTCACTGGAGACTGCACTGTCTTAGACCTGGGGTTTATGCCATTCAGCATGCTTTTCCACTCCTAAAACTTCAAGGACTCAGCCAGTTTTGCTTGTAGGAGATAAAGTTTCTTTTATTATGAACATAGAAATCACAGGTTTCATTCTACACTTTTCCCCTCCCCAGAGGGGCTTTCTCATTACCAAAAATGCTTAATCCAAGTAAAAAAAGATAAACATTTCTATATATACAAACATACACAACATCTCTGTACAACCAAGGCACCGCAGAAGTGACAATGGCACACGCAAGGCTTCTTTCGCTAGAGATCCAAGTCAAGAATGTTACACACTGAAACCATCGCTCCTCTTTATCTCCCTCCTCCATGGGTGATGGGGAAGAGGGAAGCTTGGGAGGGTGCCTTAACATGTACACACAGAACCCTGATCTCCTTGGGGACTGCAAGAGGCTCCTTGCACTCAGCTACTCCTCTAGGAAACCATGAGCTGCCTGGAAGCCTCTGCTGCCTCTCCCTGCACCATGCTCTCATCCAGAAGAGATGCTCTGGAGACTGGACCAAACTACAGGAGGCTTCTGACAAAGGAATTTAACTTGTATTTTGACTAAGAAAAGGTTGAGGAAAATGAAAGCAAAGCCCTCCAGAAGGAGCTAACAATTACAATACTCCCATCACCAGTCATTTTCACTGCTGAAATAAAAGTCTTCTGCTCCAGGGAAATAAAGGGAGTTAAAAAAAAAAGAGCAATTTCTATTGATAAAAGCTTGTGTTTTGGACAAAATAAAGTGCAATCACTAGAATGGCCTTGTGGACTGCTTTATCCATACAGCTTTATTCCATATTCCAGGTTTTTCAGCACAGCATCTTTCAAACCAACTGGTGGAGGCAGGAACTCTCCAAGGAGTTGTGCTGTGTTGAAACTAACAATAGAACTGAAAAACAGCCTGAAGCAGCTGTTGAATCCTGCCATTCACAATGCTGGAAAATAACCTCAAAGCAGAACAGGGTAAACACCACACTTAAGCACTTTGAAGTGCAGCTGCAGACAGAAAAGTGGGAATAAAATGCCATCCTCACTCTGTACACTCTCTTACTGACACACCAGCCACCTTTAGTTAATAAAGGAAAAGTCTGTTTGCTTTTACCTGCCAAGAATCCAAAGAAAGAAACCCCTCTGGGATTTTTCTGCCTCTCTTAATACATGCTTCTTAGATTATAAGGCCAAGCAGGGTTGGTTGCAGACGTTTCTTTTCTAGCCTGCCAGCCAGCCACAAATGAATGATGCCTTTGTATCCTGCAGAGCCCGCTGGGAAGCACTGAGCAGCAAGAACCTTCCATGTCCCCCATCTCTTCCGAGAGTAAATCCTACAACAGTGAGAACAAACCAAAGTAAACCAGACAATTCCCATCTGGAACCCAGTGGCCTTCAATGCTTTTATGGCAATTGACTGTTCCAAGTCAGCAGGAGAGCAGAGGGAGAAGAGGGAGCATTGCAGATCAGGATGAGAGTGCGGTTCACTAGGCAGAGAGAGCTCATTCTCCTTCTGCCTCTCCTGTCTTGCTCCATGCCTCTCACCCACTGCTGTGCAGGTGAAACCCCCTCCAGGTTTCTCTTCCTCTGAGCAGCCAACTGGCCACACACCTCACTTCTTTCTGCGGATCTTGGGCTTCTTCACTGGCCGGAGGTAGGGATTGTCAATCATGTTTTCCTCCCCGTTCCGACTGCCTGACAGGGAGGTGTTCTGCTGCAACACCGAAGCGTTCTCCTTCTCCGGTCCTGAATCATCCTGCCAACACATGTATAAACAACCAAAGTTAGGTTAAACAAGACTTAGAAGTTCAAACCATATAACTTATGGGCAAACCAGATCAGCAACAGCAACAGCTAAGACAAAGAGCAGCACACGGAGCTGCATTAAATGGAAGGACTCAGGATTTCTACCACAAGAACCACCCTCTTCAGGAACAGTGTGGGACAATCACACTGAAACCAAGGTTGTGCTGAAAGGTCATGATCCAAGCTCATTTTGCATTGCACCCTGCAGGAAGTTAAAGAACCATGACAGTGTTTAGCCATTTACACCTGGTAAAACACAACCCACGCTGCCTATTTCCACCCACTCTGCCCAGCTGCAAGGAAGACAGCCAAAGAACCAGGTCTCATGAGCTGAAGAAAGTCAGGCCCCAACGACCTCGACCTCTCTGGCTGAGCGTACCGTGCTCATGTGCAGGGGCAGGTTCTCGGTGTCTGTCTGGTCATCTTGCTCAGATGACTCCGTTTCTTCCATCTGCTGCATCTCCAGCTCAGAGGGGAGAAGAGCTGTCAGGTAGGGAACAGTGAAAGGCCTGGCAGCAATCACTAGGGTGAGGGAAAAAGACACAGTCAGCAAGCTGGGAGAAGACTCCTCAACACAGGCATCATGAAGCACAAAGCCAACCGGTTACTTAGACCAAACACTGTCAGTGGTTCTGGTTTTAAACACAGACACGCTCTTTTCCCACTGCTCCCAAGGATCAGGAATGCAATATCCCTGTCCCTAGGAGATGGCAGTCTCTAATTTTCTATCTTCTGAGGCCCCTTTATGATTCCAGCCAAGGACACAGCATTATAGCAACCTAAAAAGTCCTTCCTGACCTTCATATCATAAGCATTGCTTAGATCCCCTCAAGATAACTTTGGCATCTGTGCCGTCAGTGAGCCTGGGAAAGTGGGAATTCTCATCACTGCTTTATGGACAGAGAAACAGGAAAACCTCCACTGCCTATCACAGGAATGGAAGCTTCTGTCCCGAAGCTACAGAGGGGCAGAGACATGATTGGGATGAGCTTTGAAATTAGCACCTATCAGCCACGAGAAGAAAGTGAGCTTTTAGTGAGGGTGGAAGCCTACCACTTGCCTTTGATTCTCTTGTTCATCCCCATTTTAAATAGAGAATTCCTCATTTCCCAGCCTTCCAGTGCCTTGGAAGGGCAAACACAACACGAGCACTCACCTCCTGCAGTAGCAAGACCGTTAAGGGAGTTATGCTGTCATTTACAGGTACTCACGGGGGAACGTACTGACATCATCTTTGAAGAGACTCTGGGTTTCTCCTGTCTTAGCCATGAAGCGGGTCAGGGCTCGCTCCACATCGCGCCGCTGCGATGCTGCCTTCTCCCTCAGGACCTGATAATCAGACACAGGCTCCCGGTATGTCTGTGGAGGGAGGGAGAGGTAAAGAACACCATTAGACAGCTGAGATTCACACCACCACCAGCACTGACCTCCAGTGTGCATGGATTTCCAGTGAGCTACAGATGTCAATCGGCCAGAAACCTGCAGCAAGTGCTGTCACTGACTTCAAACAGGCCCCAAATGGTGTAAAAATCTTTGTTTTCACTCACTGGTGTCTTGATGTAAGTGTGAGGATCTGGAAACTCCGGGAAATGGCTGGGAATGTGGGATGGATGTGGCTTGTTCTGCCCGGCTGTCAGGGCTTTGGGAGTCACGGGCTGGTTTGTCACAGGGGCTGCAGTAAAACACACACACACACATCAGCAGCTTCACTTTGTCAATAGTAAGGCATAAAGTGCCAGTCCACACCAAGCTGTGACCCCCCCGATAGCACATCCCACAGGCAGTAATTTCCCATTGTGTTTCTCATTCCAGAAGGGAACACGGGTTACTTGACCCCTCTCTCCTACACAAGGAGAACAAAACCACCTTGAGGATTCTCATGTGCACTGAGAACACTAAAGCAAAGGCACTGACTCAGCAGAGGCTGCCTCCCTCCACCTACAGGAGCCCTTAAACCAACCAGTACTTCCAGGAGCACTGGCCTGTATCCCCCACCAGAAAAGCTGGAGCTCTCTGGACACCAACAGAGGGAAATGCCAAATTACTTCCAGTTTCCTGCATAAGAAAAGAAGGGATTTCCCACATACGGGCAGTGATGACCATCCTCTGGGAGCGCTTGGCATATGCGGGAAGCGTTTCAACATTGAACCCTAGAACACAAAAGAGGAAACAGGAATCACACCAGGAGTTTATCCTGCTCCAAATCACCCCTCTTGAGCTTCACCACGTTTATTTGCAAGGGCTCCAAATTACATGAGAAAGAAGATGATGCACTGTATATATTCATACTGCATCCAGTTATATGGAGCCCATAAACACCAGAATGGGGGGAATAGAGCTTCCTACCAATGCAGCTACTGGAATCAGGGGGTCCCATCAACCACTCACCCATTTCCACCAGGGTAACCACGATATCAGAGAGTGTGGGCTGTGTCCGGGCAGTGTGTTCACAGTAGGACTTGGCACTCCTTCCCATTTCAGAGATATCTGGGGGGGGGGAAAGCCAACAAACCCCACCAAGCTTTGAGTCAGGCACTGAGCACATGTTTATAGCTTCAGAGAAGTGAATCTTTAGCAAATTTAGCAAGGAATGAAAAATAACTCCTAGAATCCAGTGTCTTACAGGATTTAGAATTAAAGCATGGACAAAATCAAAGCTCTGGGCACCCTGTGCCAGTGCCTCAGCACCCTCACAGGGAAGAGCTTCTGCCTAAGAGCTCATCTTAATCTCCCCTCTGTCAGTTTATAGTAATTTCCCCTTGTCCTATCCCTACATGCGCTTGGCAAAAGTGCCTCTACAGCGTTCTTGTAGCCCCTTTAGGTACTGGAAGGCTGCTCTTAAGGTGTTCCCAAAGCTTTCTCTTCTCCAGGATGAACACCAACTCTCTCACCTTGTATCCATCTTTATTTTCTCTAAGAGACTGATTTTCTCATGAATAAACAAAATAAACCCCCCCACCCTTCAAAGAATTTAATTTGGTTGGTTTTTTTCTTAATCAACTGAATATACCAACTCTTTTTTTTTCCATTCTGTCAGATAGAGTGTTCCTCCCTTCACCTCACTCCATAAATCCTTTTCACAGCTGAGACTAGTGAAACATCCCAGGGATAATCAAGCAAACAAAAACCTTGGAGAGCTCGTTGTCACCAAGTAACCATTCTTTTCCTGAACACTCTAATTGGAATTTGCATTTCCTTAGCCTACATTTTTATTATTTTGGATCCTGGTTGGAATTATATTGGTAGGTAGGTTGACAGCTGCGTGAAAGATTACTGTTGTGATTATCATTGCTATTGTAAAATACGGACTCACTCCTCTAATAGAGGTAATAAGGTTTTATTGAGGGACAAAGTCAATAAAGCAAAAGCAAC
>JANHGB010008174.1:0-25716 GCA_026283785.1 Coracopsis vasa
GGGAGGCAGTAAAGAGCTAAGAAGTTAAGATTGGAATTCAACCTACATTTAAGACATCGATGAAATAGCTTGGAAAAGTAGAATATAATCCAACAAGGAAAAGGGCAAGATTCTTAACTTTGATATAAATAATCAACCTACAGACTAAGTATGGGTAAGGAATGCTTAGGCCATGATTTTGGAGAAAGGGTTTGTAACAGTGAGCAGAGTCTCAGGCAGACTGGGATTGAATGTGCAAGGAGAGTATATACATAAAAGATGCCAGTAGGGCCTCAGATGAACTGCTGTATTCAGTTCTCTACAAAGATCAGAAAAAAAGTCTAGAGGAGAGCAAGCGGAGCCTAGAAAACAAAGACTGAAGGACTGATACTGAAGGGCTGGTTCCATCTGGAGAACAGAAGACTTGAAAGATGTAGTGGCAGCCATTGAATATATAAAAGCCTTATGCAAAGAAGGGAATAAATCAACTGTCCTCCAAGTCAGTGGAAGATATGACAAAAAGTTATGTGCTAAGAGTTCAATGCGGGAAGTTTGAGTTAGATATTGGACACGAAGAAACTTTCCATGTTAAACCTAGTGAAGCACCGGGGGAAAGCTAGTGAGGCTGTGCCATCTCCATTTTCAAGGACCTGTGTTTCTGAGACTCTGTACTCCCCATGTGGAACATGGTTGTAGATATGTGCTCCAGGTTGGTATCTGTGACAACAGTGTAATCATCTCTCTCTTGTCTTTGCTACTTAGCTTCTATCTGGCAGAGCCTCTCCTGTTCATCTTTTTCCCCTGTTAAGTGAACTACAAATACACCTTCAAATGGGATATATTAAAAAAATTCTGAGGCCACTAGAGACAGAGATGGAAAAGACCAGAGGAGCACACTCAGGACTTTTGCAGCTCTGGAATGATGGTGCTGCACGCTACCTCCGTCTTCCTAAAAAGCTTTGACTATAAGTCTGTTTCTAGTTATTTCGGGATATATCACATTTTCCTCTATTTGCAGCCAACAAAGTTAATAAAATCAGCATAAGCCAAATGGGAGCTGGGCGCAGTCTGTCTCAGAAAGGCAGAAAGACTCTTTGTGTGCTGCATGTCCCTCTTACCGCACCTTATGCTGCCTTTTCATACCTCTCATCATCAAAGAAATAGTACAATAGTTTCTGTTGTCCAGAAATCATCTAATCAAATGTTTGAAAAAATATAGCTTTTAATTTCATTAATGGTAGTTGCTTCACTCCCAAGCAGTAGTATTTTTGTTTTGCTTTTCTCATTTTCAGAATTTATACTAAACAATGGTTGTTTATGTAGAAATGCAACTACTAGTAGCTGTTCCGTAGCAAAGTAATAAAAATGTGCTCAAAACTGCATGGGCACATCAGTGTGTGTATACATTATGTAGGTGGAAAAGAAAAGAACCAGAACAACCGCCCAGTGATCTGTTTCAGATTACTTGTGTTAATTTATTTTTAAGGAAGGTATGTGATGTTTTCATGGCTGTCTGTTTGAGTAGGAAATGTTAAGGATGTTGTTGGAAAAAAGAAGAACATCACCATCCCTCAAACTGTTCAAAAACTGTGTGGATGAGGCACTTAAGGCATGGTTTAGTGGTGGACTTAGCAGTACTGCTGTAACGGTTGGACTTGATGATTTTAAAAGATCTTTTTGAACCTAGTTTATATTATGATCCTATGTATGTTGAAGATAGATACTCTTTAACCTGGAGCTATTATGTTTTAGTGGCTGTAGGCGTGCACTTGTTGGGCTTGAGTAAAAGACTGTAAAAGTTCATTTAGCATTGAAAAGGATGAAAAAGGACTGCCCATCAAATAATATCTAGTAAGCATCAATATTTTTAGTGCTGTTCTTCAGATCTTTTGTTATGGTCTTACAGTTAGTTGAGTATATTCTACAGGTATTGAAAACAATGAAATTACATGACTAATCAGCTGAGTTAAAGTACTGATGTTCTTTTTTTGTTTGCACATTACTGATAACCAGTTTACTGAAGTTCTTTTCTTAATTGCTTATATAGATTTTTAAAATATTCCTTAAAAGAAGAATCAGAAAAGATGGTAATTTAAATAGGTTCTTAATTACTCATTAAAATCAACATGTGTCTAATACAAATTTTAAATGTAAAGCATTTATTTAATGAAATGCTGCTTTTCATGGCGACTCATAGCAAAACCTAAGCGATTTTCTAAGGGATTCTGTTTCCAACCAGAATATTATATTTAACAGATATTTCAAGACTTCTGGTTTGAAATCAGGGAAAGATAGCAATAATTAAATGGGTATATTATGATATACTTAAGAATGCTTTATATTTTGTGTTGTTGGTTTGTTGGGTTTTTTTAATCTTGCATGCAGCATAAAAGGAACTTATTCATTTTAATGCATCCTTCTTGTTGGCTTAAAGCTGAAATATAGTTGCTTGAAAATTAATTTACCCCTCATGAATGACTGGTTGGATTATCTTTGTAGCATTAAATGTCAACCCTGAGCTCAGAGCACATTGTGTCTATGGTAGAAAGTTATCCCTGAGCACTTAATGTTGTGTTAAATGATGATGTGTCCTTTGCAAATGTATTATTAGTGTCAAGCTGTTCTGTCTCTCAAGATTGAAAAATGGTCAGTGATTTGAGCTGCCATTAAACCTGTATAAAATAGAAAGGCTGTAGGGGGGTTTCATGCCTTTTCTGAGTACAGACATACTCATAAGTAGGAATAAGACACATCAAAATGTTTCTGTTAACCTAAGACTGAAAAAACTCCCTTTGGAATCATAGCAATTAAAAATAAGAAAATCTCACTTCTTCTCAGGAAAAGAATGGTCACTGAGTATGTCTGTGTGACACTAAGAACACAAAACCCAGTAATAAACACTTGAGAGCTTGATCTTCTTTCTGTAGACGTGAGTTAGAGTTCTGTGGCTGATTCTCAAACATAGATCATAACACTGTTACTGATGTGTGATTTTAACTAAGTTTAGGCCTAAAATGTTGTCCCATCCCTGAAAGTGTTCAAGGTCAGGCTCTTACATCTAAAATAAATAGTTTTTTCCAGCTTTAGAGTTATAGTGTTAGAGATGAGACAGGGGTGTTTAAGATGTGTCAGGTGTGCGTAGAGTTACACAGAATTTCACTGGATTGAAATTTGGTTACTCAGTGAATATACACTGACTGGTTTAAAATCTCTCAAAGTTATTTCATAGACTAATAGATGGTTTGGGTTGGAAGGGACCTTGAAGATCATCTAGTTCCAACCCCCTGCTATGGGAAGGGGCATCTTCCACTAGACCAGGTTATATACTTCTGTACACGCACCTTAGAAGCTAGGTGCTAGGTACCGTTATGGATCTGGGTGATGCATTTGATAAAACGTTCCTTTCCCCATGCCAGACATCTAACTTGCTGGCATTATTAAAGGCACTTAAAGAAAAATTCTGCTACTGTGTATGAAATGATAGAGCTCAGTACTGAGGGGCCACAGGGCATGTAGGAAAAAAAATAGTTATGTTCCCTGTTATTAAAAAATGAACTACTGTTAAGCTATGGAACTGTTGAAAGTGCAAGCTATGAACTTTTTAGTCCGTTGACTTGCTGTTTATAGCCCTTACTGAATTCCTTTGGTGCATTTTAGTTATATTACTATAGCTACATTAAGGTATTTCAGACAATGTGATTTTTATAGACAAATTTTCCTTGAGTTGTCAGCCATTTAGCTGGTTCCAGGGAAGTGTCCCTGATGACTTGAAAAAGGCATATGCCATGTCCATCTTCAAAAAAACTAGGAGGACATGGGCATAAATAGAGTGAGTCCAGTGAAGGGCCAAGATGACCATCCGAAGCACAGGATGTACAAGGAGAGGCTGAGAGCGCTGTTTTATTCAGCTCCAAAAGGCTCAGCTGAGGTGTTACTGCTGTCTACAATTTTAATAGGAAGCTACAGACAGGGTCAAGCCTAACTTTTCTCAAAGGTGTGCAATGATAGGACAAGAGGCAAGTTAAAACATTGAAATTCCCATTGGGTAGGAGAGTAATGGTTTTACCAGAAGGATGGTCAAATGTTGGAAAAGGTTGCTTAGGGAGACTGTGGAACCTCCACTTTTGGAAATACTCCAAACTCAGCTACCCTGGCTTCCTGAGCAACTACAGCTTTACAGTCCCTTCATGGGTGTGACGTTTTCTCTATAGTAATAAAGTACTAAGTAATGTGGCCGTGTCCACAAGTGTCCTGAGTCCAGATAAAATCATGTAGGAAATTAGTTCTTCTCCAATTGTCCTTTAGATCTTTAGTTTCTTTGGCTCCAATTCATTCTGCTTAACCTTAGAAGTGAAACCAATCCACCTGATTCGGGTGCTGAACATCAGTAGGCTCTCTCTGTTGGTGGCAGTAAAATAGTCACTGCCAGGGAGCACTTTAGGCTGTCCTACACTGCTGTCAGTCACTCTTTGGAGGAATCTGTGTGTGGAAAGTAAAAAAAACCTAAACAAGCAATTTGGAGTCAGGTGCAATGGCTGTGGCTTTCTGTGTATTGCATGTAAGGAGGTTGTGAAGGATAGCATGACCGAGCCTTCTTCCTTCATGGACCTTTACCTCTGCCAGTGAGATCTAACTTTTCCTTTCCCTCTCTTACAGCAGGGAAAAGGAGGGGATGCTTGCAGTCTGACTGGGAATCCTGCAAAGACCAGAGTACCGTTTTCTTGTTCTTATGTTTGTTCTGTGGGGTTTTGTGGAGTGCTCCTAGAACCTTCACTAATTCAGATCTGTAGTCATAAGAAGAATGTTGATTTCAGCTTAACTAGGTGTGTGATTTCACACTTCCAGTTTGACAGTAAAGCTTGCCACAGTCTGTCTCTGGTTTCTAATTAGCTATGTATACATTGTCGTATGAGTTTCAGCAGCAGTTACATTAATGTACTTCAGTTAAACTACTACTGGTAACTGAAATTTAGCCAGTAGTTGTAGTTTTATTACACCTTAAGCAATACTTTAACATATGAAATGTGTTGCTACTGTATGGAAAATGTCTTACTAATGTTTTGGTTATGACTATAATATCAGCACAGGAAGATTCAGGACAGCAGTTTGTTGCTTGTTACAAATTGTAGTGAAAATGTTGAAAGGAATTTTAAATCTGTAATGTTGATTAGCAAATTTTACTATCTGTCAGGTTTTTTGGCATGCTGTAAATAACTCATCTTCAAATAATTTGTCTCAGTAAATTTAGATTGCACATTTCTCATTTCAAATATTTTGACTCTTATCTATTTGCTTTTCCATTGTGGCTTAATTGGTGTGGTCTATATAAACGGACAATAAATTTATATACCTTTGTTATAAAGATCAGTCAGTGAATAGAACTTGGTATTCATCCCAGACAGAATTATGATTGAATGTATTTGCAAGATTAAAGCACTGAATTTACTTTTTTCTAATTAAAGGCAATTAAAGATTTGCAGACACAAATAAAAGACAATGAATTGAGGAATAAGTGTATGAGCAAGTCCATTTGCAGGTGAAAAGAAGTGCCTTTGAAGCAGAACCAGCTGTATTTTCATTGAAAGAATAACAGTTTAGGAAGCTTTTCTGCATGTGCTTGCTTGATAGCATAATGTACTCATAAGCAGCTTACGCAGTACAGTATTCAGAAAATAGCAGTGCATTAATTTTTAAAGTAGCAAATGCAGGAGAAGAGCAATGCTGCCACATGATGATAATGAAGGTGGATATTGTAAAGTCTACTGAGAGAAAAGAAATCAGGGAGCTCCTGAAATGTGAACATTTATAAAACAATAACTAGATATTCATATGATAATAAGCTTGGACAGCAGCATCAACAAAGGCCAAAGATGCAGTCCTGTTTCTGCTTAAGCCTGATGAATTGAAAAGCAGAGAGGCAGTCTTTAGTCTGTTATTCAATTCCAGTAATGAGCTATTGTTAGAATGAAAAAGTAAATATCTAGAAGGGCTGGGAATCTATTTTTTTCTTTTTCCTCATAAAGTTATTCTAGAGATTTGTTCAGCTTGTATCTTTATGGCAGCATCTTCAAACACAATCATAAATATAGTCAGTTTTCTTAAATATAGTGCTCAGCATGTTGCACTCCCAGTTACATGCATTACAGAGCTTGGTATGTATGCAACAGTACAGCATTATGCATACTACCTGGTAATGTCACAGTATTTCTGCAGACTAAAAAAACAGTCACCCAGAACTTCATAAACTTTTCTAGCTCATATGTATTATTTAGTTTGATTTTTGCATTACTCATAGTGTCACTGAAGGTTTAAGTCAAGAAAAATACTGAATATGGAAGATCAGGTCATCTGTAGTATGTTAGAAAAATTACTAAATAGAAGATATATAGGATCTCAATTTGCCTTGTGAGTAGAGATAAATAACAAAAATTATTTTCAAATCCATGAATTTTTATTCCTAGCTACATGAGGAGAAACAAGCTCATGTTGTGTATTATGTGAATCCCTAATATTTGCTCTAAAGGAGACACTTTGGCTTTTTTCGCAGTACAGCTTTGTTTAGTAGTGAAAAAAGTCCCTATATTTCACCTTGTCTTCATCCTTTTCTAAGTCCGCACCTAGTAGAATAGTCTTCATTTCTACGTTTGGAATGCTTTCCAAGCTGGATCTGTAAACAGGGCACAACTCAGTTCACCTGCTACTGAGGTCACTTTGCCACCAAAGGAGTGGGAAAAAGTGTGCAGGAAGGATGGAAGGAAAGGGCGACATGAAGGGTGAGCTCTGGAGGGCTTTCAAAGGGCAAAGGCAACTTCAAGCACTGAAATGGAAATGTGGATGGTCTTTGCATGGGGTCCTGGGAGGACCTGACAGGAGGCAGAAAAAGAAGAGAGATGATGGCTGTAAGTCAGTAGGAGAAGTTGTCTTATAATGGACTAGTTCTTTGACCTTAAAAATGGAATGTGATGGATTTACAAAACGTTGTAATGAAAGAAGTGGCAAATTTGTAAGAAAAAAAGGAAAAAAAAGGAAATTAGGGTAAGTTATAAAAAAAAGTGAAGAAAAGTTGACGCTGAAGTTTGAGAGAAAAGATGACAAATTAAAAACACTAATGAGAAGTAGAAGATGAAAGGATTTTGCTTAAGTAATACAAAAAGTAAGATTTGGTCTGGAAATTCTCCAATTCTGTCTTTTTGGCTTCTTCTTGCCTTTGTACATTCCCTCGGGAAAACTCTGTGTCTTGAATAGACATCGGATAAAACAGACAAATGGGGCTTTGTCTGATGAGTCCGTCTTAACTGGCTTTGATGGTCACTTCCTGGGAAGAAGAAACAGCTTAAGCTTGATGACTCTGACAGATAAATGTACAAGAAAGCTTGCAGGGTAAGTGAGATAAAACTAGAAGACATTGGGAGTGTGAATATATGTATTCCAACTGGCTGAATTTGCAGGCCCAAAAGAACATAGGGGGCCTGTATTATCTAGTTCTGTTTGGTTTCCAGGTGGTAATGATCAGTATTCACGTGGTAGGGGCTTTGCATTTCATAGTTCTTTACAGTTCTGTAGTGCAGATGTCTTTCCTAAGGCCTCAGAAAGTTCAGATGTTTTAAAAGTCTTTTAGTACAATTGCTGAGTCTGGTTTTCATTGCAAGAACTCCACAGATGCCCTTTTTAAACTTTTGCACTTGGTGGACTCAGACTGTTTCCCTACCTTTTTTTTTTTCATTTTGGCTATCACATGTAGCAAGAAGAGTGGTAAATTAATGGCAGGTGCATAGATTTGGAGGACTACCAGCTCAAGAGTCATTATTGAAATAACCTATTTGTTATGCAGGGGGGTTAGTTGTTCATATCAGATTTAATATAAATCTGGAAGTATTCTCTAGATAAGTAGAATCCAGTCTTAGCCATAGCCATGATAAACAATAAACAGTAGCATAGTGCCTGAAACCAAGGGAAAGAACACCAATAAGCTTTCCATTTTCTAAGAATAGATTTGGTTCTGCCAATAGATGCAGTTCACACACTGGGTCTCCTGTGCAATGTTTATTCCTGCTTGTGTCACCTTCACAGTTGACCCTTGGAGAGAAAGAGGGAGAATAGGCCATCGGAGGAAGGGTGAATGGGTTTCAGTAGCTCACTTGTTTCCCATTCCTAATGATCCTTACAAAGCTTCATTATCTAATGCTGTTGCATCACTGGAAGGGAAACCTCTGACTATCCTGCTTTATTTACCCCAGATGGGAGAGCAGTAAACCTGAATTATGAGAACTGAAATTGAACTTAGTCCTTGTCAGTTATATACTTCTGAGCAAAGGTATTTTTCGTGCTTAAAACATCTCAGGAGGATAAATTTCTGTAGTTTGTTCACAAGTAAGTAAGAGCAGCTGCATCACTTTATTGAAAGCTGGCTCCCAACAAACAAACAAAAAATTCAAGGCTGGGATATATCTATGCCAAATTTCAGTCTGGAGTGAATTTTTATGAGTTATAAACTCCTGCCATTTATAATGGAAATTCTGACAGCTCTTTAACTATTTCATAGCAAAAATATGACTGCAGTACTTTAGGGAGAAGAAACGTACTCTTTCTGGCTGGCTTCCTCTTATGACTTAGCCATTTTGGTGGTTCCTGTAATTCTTTCCCTAGCTGTTCAAAAAACTTACTGTACTCTTGATGCATCCTATTACTAGATGTCATTGATTTCTGAAGAATAATCCTGTCCTGCAATTGAGATAAATTGACTGGATGAATATATTGGAGCATAAGACATAAATAGTCATCTTTTCTTCACTCCACCCTCTAAAAAGGTTCCTTGTATATATACTTCCCTCCCCCAGTAGACATGGTTTTGGTTATTTTTCTAAGTTGTTTCAGATCTTTCATGAATAATACCTGACCAAAGGATAATATGGAGACATTCACAATATATAATCCCTAGGGTTGAGGAGAAATTATGGAATGAAGGCAAATTCATAATGTGAGTTCAGCATCCACAGTATGCTACAGAGTTGCTCTGTACTGAGTATGAGCAGTGATAGAAAAAGTAGACAGAGGTGCATTTTCATGAATCCAGTGTATCCCTGGAGAAGACTTTCTTTTCCAACTCATGTCGTAGAATTTCACCACTGCAAAATATTCCGGTTTTGAAGGTGACCATAGAATAGAAGATTGCACTAGTGATTATGAATGTAAGATCACATCTGGTTGAGCAAATGGGAGTATTGCATACATAAAACTACTGGGCACGGTTTTAGAGGAAAGGTTGAATTACTTGAATATAACAATAATGAAAGCTAATGTACAACTAGATAAAATTAGTGGTTTAAAAACAGCCAAACACTCCTGCTTTCATCATTGTAGCTTGGCTTTGGTAATAGGCAAAAAGGACATAAGGACGTGTATGCATTTAGGGGAGCAGGGGGAATGGAAAGGACATCTTTGAATAGCCAAAGCAGTTACACTGAAGCTCTACCTCTCTGAGGAGTTTTTTCACTGATTACTCTTTTCTTTCTCCTCCTTTTGTGACTGTATCTGTACCTTGACTCATGTTAACTTAAATAGTACGTAATACAGCAATAACAGCCCCTTCAGAAAGCAAAAATATCCTTGAGAGATATCAAGCATTTTATTCTGTATTATTGAGATAAATGATTTATGCCATTTCTGAGTACTTGTGTGTCCTCCTCTGAACTCAGTTCATATGGACGCACAGTAATCAAGGACTTGGCTGCACTCTTTGTGCCTGCATGAGATGGTCCCCATAACTTTTTAAAAGTTCATCTGAGACACTTCTAGAAGATTCTGTGTAACACGTTTCTACAAGCAAGTGGTGTGAAGCAGTGGTTTTGTAAGTGCTTACTTGGACTGACACGCATGTCTCTGAGTTCTGACACTTGCAAATAATGTTCCGGTTCAGAATGATGAAGCATTTACACTCACCATAATGTCCTGTATTATACATTTATATATGCATTAGGGATGAATAACCAACAAAAATTATAATGAAAATTTTATTTTGATTGAAATGGGAGGGAAAAACATCATCCACCTTTAATCTACTTATTTGCTGTCTGATGCTTACTGAACAATTTAATAAACTTTGTACTAGTGGATGGCTAACCATACGTGTGTTTTGATGTTCCTCTGGAGTACTAGGTTCTGCACTGGTTTGTTGGCACTTGCTTGTTGCTGTCATTCTCTGTGCTACCTTTTCTCCACAGACCAAGCCCCTGTCTCACAGAGTAGCTCCTCTTTAAAGTGCTGGGCTGGGGGATATTTTCAAAATGTTAGATCTGACTTTTCAACTGAAATAATTGCTGACGTTCTTTATATTATTTTTTATGTCATTTTCCTTAAATGTGCTTTTCTACTCTAGGAAAACAAGATTATAAGAAAACCAGGCCTATGTTAAGAGCTACAAGATTAAAAGCAGAGGCCAAGAAAACTGCACTAGGCGTAAAGGTAAAGATCTATTTGATAGCTTATACCACCTTTGTGTATATGTTGGGTTTTTTCCCCATAGATGTACTGTGTGAATATTGATTTTTGAGAGATATTGTTTATGACACTTCAAAATCTAAGTGGAATGCCAGAATCTAAAATATTTATGATGGATTGCTTTTACTTAACCCTAAAATAACTAGAACAGTTGAAATGCTAAAAGATTTTAAGTGGTCTGTGTCCTTGTTATGATGCATACTTACTTTAGGGTCAATAAAGTACTGTATGCATGGAAAATTGATCTTTTCAAGGAGCCTCTCTACACTCAGAACAAATGCTTTAATGATTTCATATAGTTATAAAAATTACAGTAAACATCTTCCTTCTTCCTCTTCCTATCCTATACCCTGGAGTAATTTGAAGACTTGTTAAGTGTTATAAATTCTTTGCATTATTATCTCAGTCTACATCCTTGTGTACTGCTTCTGACTTGGAAAAAGGTGGTTAACTAACAGCAAAACACATGGAAAGGTACTGAACTTTATTTTGGAAATGCCCCTTTTTCAGGCAGGTATGCAGTATAATAATGACTATTTGATCATGGCTGTGAATATGAACAAGGAAGACAATTAGGAATATATTGTGCTGTCTACCACCCAATGTGTCATCAAAATGGGATTTATCTGAATGCATATTTTTTATTTAAGTTGCAGCCACTATTTTTCGCTCAAACTTATTTTTGAATCAGGTTAATATACAATTAGCTTAGCAGCAAGGGTAAAAACTGAGGAAAATGAAAAAGTGGATCAAATACCTGGGTATTCTAGTGGAATAAACTTCAGAAATGTTAAAAGGAGAACATTTTCTTGTTTCTGGCAGATGAGAAATCAATTTTTTCAAGTTATAGCTTATAGCAAATGCCAAGGTATTACTACCAAGCTGTAACAGCTGTTGAGCTGCCAGATGATGTATTTGGTTGTCTTCCAGAATTTGCTATTATAATCACGAAACAGTGCTTTCTTTTTGCTCCTGATTGCTGATCTCGATCAAGCATTACCATGCAATGCAGCATGTTTTCACAACATAATCTCCTCAGTTAGTGCTGTGTGTCAGGTTTTAATGAGAAAAAGTAGATTGCCTTTTTTGTTTAAGGGATAGATTATTAACCTTTTGAGTTCAGTGTTTTTCCCTTCCTTTCTTACTAGATCTTGCTTTTTCTTTCCATTTCACTTTCAATGGCATGACCTTTTTTAAAAGTGATGTTCTTCTTGGAGTACTGTTTTACTGTACAGTCCAATTCTAAAACATGCAAGGTTTTTACATATCTTTCAGAACTGAGAAAAATATGAACCTTGGTTCTTCAAAACCTGTTTTGATTCCTTATTTTCTTCAGTAATTCTTATTTTAAAATGAGGGATAATAGGAAAGCATATGTGTAATCCTATGTATAATGACGAATAATGTATTAGTGAGAAAATAAATTGAGAACAGCGTATTTTCTGCAAGTATGTTCCTGCATGTTTTAGCAGAACACCAGCTGACATCTACGTAAGAATGAGTTTTGCCATCAAGGCACACCCATGTTCTCCACGTCATGGGATGTTGTGTTTTGGGGGTTCTGATAATAGCAGTGCGCAGTGTCTCAGGTTTGCAGTTCTGCCTCTGCATTTAAAAAAAATCCCAAAGTCTTTAAAATATTGTCTTCCGGCTGTAGTATTTTTTGCACACCTGGACCTTAAAATATGACTCTGGATCATACCCAAACAGATCACAGTCATTTGCTTTGCTTCCTAATTGCTGAGAAAAGCTGTCAGAGTTGAAGCAAAAGGAAAGGTAGGTTGGGCACCTTTCATATGCTTGTGGGGGGAAGGAAAACAGGGCGTTTTTGTGCATCCTTCTCACTGAGCCTGCTTAATGCCAACAACCTCAGACATACTAAATGTTACAATACTTCTACCAGAATATGGTCAATCCCTGTAGAATAAAACCGTGCTTCTGCTGGCAGACTGTGCAGCGCTCAGCACAGAAGTGAGGCATGTTTAACGTCTCAGGGTAAACTTGCAGCTCCCGTCTTGCAGTGACAACTTTTCACCCTGCTCTATTCCCCCAGTTCAGCAGAGCTTTGCTGTGGGGGCAGTGGATGCGCCTGGAGCGTCTGCAGGGAAATCACCCTCCCGACCCCAGGAGGGGCTGTTTAATCGTGAAGCCCTGTAACCTCTCCCTCTCTCTCAGGCAGGGCTTGTTTTGCTCAGGCCACTGTAAGTTCTTACAGCTGTCCAAAAGCAATCTTCTTGCACTCATTCTCCACACCTATCCGAGATACTTCTCTGTTGTCTTCTGGATAAATTTTGAAATTAGAATTTCTTGAAGTCTTGTGCTTAGTGTGACAGCAGAGCATTAAATCACTCCTTGTGTCAGTGGCTGTCCAAAGACTCAGTGGAGTTGAGGTCCCTTCAGGTTCTGTACATTCACTGAACTGTTTTGAGGCTTGGGTGTGCATTCCTTTAATTGTTTCCTAATATTCAGGGCTTTTGAGTGTGCCTGAGCTCTTCCTTTGGGAAGGTATCATCACAGTTGTCACCTCGTATTAACAAAGTTTTCTCATAGTGATAAACAATATGATTCGCCTTCCAAAATCTGGAATTTTAGTCTTTTTTTGTGATGTAGGCCCTCATTCTGTGCAGTGACAGTTGATTAATTTCAGTCTATGGTGTAGAAAAAAAAAAATAACATAACCAAAGTGTAATGCAGTAAGTAGGCAGCACTTTAAATGGAATGTCCAAAGTTCTTACAAATCTGTGTTTATTTACCATGTATTTTATTTGTTTATCCAGGTTTCAGTACATAATACAGTGTGCAGCATTTCAAAATATATAAATATTTTCTTATAAAAAGCTAAGTTGCAGTTAGTAAAAGTATTGTAGAGGAAGGATGTTCTTTTCATACATGTAAAAGTACAAGTTATTTGGGAAAGAGGAATATTTTTATAATTCTTTGAAATACCTAAAACAATAAGTATCATACCGACACTTGAAACTATAGGATTTTTAGTGCACATTGCACTTAGTGCACATTTTAGTGCACTTCTAGAGTTGTTTTGCACTAGTGTCCTGAAGAGCTTATATTGCTGGCTGTAAACTAAGACTTGGTGTAGTATTTAGGCAAAAAAAAAAAAAAAAGAGGACTGGAAAATAACGGACATATTTTAGTCCTTAATTTCTACAAAGACAATGAAATTCAGATGTTGTGTATTTCACCATGAGAGCTGACAACATTCGCTTTTAAAAAGAAAAGCCCTGTAAATGACATAAAACTTTTCATAACCAATCCCCTGGAGATCCTTCACATTTCATTGCTGGCATACTAATTAGCTTGTCTTGTCAAACTTTGATTGCCTTGTCATTTTAATGCAAGGTTTAAAGTAACAAAGTTTCTTTGAGTCACTGGCATTTAGTACTTTTTAATTTCCCCGATGAGAGATTTTATCCGTGTTGATAATGTCAGAGAAGCAGCTGAGCACTAATGACTATCAAAAGTTAGTTCAAGCAGGGTGACCATGCTAGTATTTGGTGTGTAATATTTGCTCTTTAAACATGTTTAAAGATTAAATATTGTGGCAGGGCTGTTATGGTGGCTCTGCTTGTACATGTGATGCTAATGCAGGCAGTGCCAAAATATATGGTATCTATTGGAAAAGCAGGACCCCTGTCTTGAGAAACAACTTGTAGAGAAAGCAGTATGCTGTATGTCTCCTGGTGTTTGGGTATGACAGAATTCTTTGTAGCAGTACCAAAAAAGGAGCCTCTGAATCTTCTCTGTGTGGTTGTTTTGTTACCCCCCACAGGGGACTTCTGCAGGTGGAAGCCCACCTGCTCATCCTTACCAGCTCAAGCAGCAAGGGGTCTGCACCATCAGCGCTAACTTGGCTCTCAAAGGGTGAGGAAGAGGTGCCAGCAGGAGGGTGGCAAGAAGAAAATGGTTTGAGGAATGTAGAAGCCCAGCACCAGATAGCTGGGGTTTGGTGTGTAGAGGCCAAAACTAATAGGAGTTCTCGGGGAAAGACTTTGTTCAGAGGCTGCAGAATGAATCAGTGGTCCATGGGATAGATGATGAAGTTTTCTCTCTTGTTGAAAGCTAGACACAAATTGAACAGTAGTATTTTACACCCACTTGCAAAACCATAATTGACTGCAGAATACCACTCCACGGAGAATTATTAGCAACATAGTACATCGATTGAACTAAGGCAAAAATGCTTCCTAAAAAACTGAGAGCTTACTGTCTGTCATTCTTTTGCTTATCTACTTAATCTAATGTGTAGCTAGCTAGCTCACTATTAACAGTGTATCTCATCTGGAACAAGTTATGTATGAACAGATAACAAGACGTTCCTGGTGTATTTTGGCAAGTAGTGTTCTCTGATTTCATGCTGCTAATGATCTGCTAAGTTAGTGAACTACATTTGCCAAGATAAGTTGGGAATATAGTTTCATAGCTTTGTAGAAAATAAGCCCGTAAGGGACTATTAGATCATTTGATCTGGCCTTCTATATGTTACAGATCATAAAATTTCATCCAAATACTTTCTAGGAAGTCCAAGCACTTTATAAGAGCCAAAATATTGGGTCTTCAAACCAGCTTATGTGCCTCACATAAAGAGCAGGGCAGCTTAATGTGCCACTGGTGAACAAACTCTGATATTCCCAGTGATCTCAGTAGTCAGACTTTGATCCCTGACCTTGAAATGGAAGGGCGTGGAAAAACCAACAGAGAGGAAAAGAAAGTCCATTGTGACCCTGGCCTGACCTGTATACATAAGTACAGTAATCATGGTGGTTTGAACATGGTAACAAGATGCACAAGAAGCACCAAGCAGGAGCTTAGAAGGATTTTCTGTACCATCTCAGAGCACTAGTCCATCTTATTCAGCTTTGGTCTGTACTTGTGACCAATCTCTAACACTTCAAAGTACAGTTGACAGCAATAAAACCTCAAATCCTAGAAATTAAATCAATACAATTGGAGAAAAGGTTCCTGGAAAATAAGGAAACTTCTTTTGATCCTATACAGAAAAGTCTGAAGCATTGAAGCATGAGGTGCCACTACTTTTAATAATATGGTACTTCAGGGGTTCAGAATATAGCATGGACCATGTAAGTAATCGCAGTCTTCCCTGTGTGCTGAAGGAGGGGAGCAGTCTAGAGGGCTGAGTTTACCAACTTCAAGGCTGGTTGCCATGACCTCCTTTTCACCACAAACCCAAGTTGAAGCTAAACCAAAACATACTTTTTTGAGAGATCTGACCATAAAAGACTCCCAGCCATGGAAGTCCATATTTTCACCAAGAGGTAACTGGAATGTTCAATCATTCTTGCTTCTAGGAAATGGCATCTTATTTCAAGACAGATCTTATCTAACCACAGCTGGACCTTGAGAGGTTCTTGTAAACAAGATAGGAGGACCTCACACTGCGAAGCATCGTACAGTTATGTGCTGTAAGCAAGCTAGCTCTCATTCTTCTCTATAATAAAATAAATACCAGTCATCTCCCTACTGGAAGCCCTTCTGCCTTTGCACATCCAGAGTGCTGAGGGAGTGATTACCCCTTAAATCCAAAAAACTTTCTAGAGTCACTGTTTTTCAAAGCAGAGTCCTCCACTTTTTAAGTACTATCTGCATCTTCGATGCCTGTATATATTACCTTGCATTTAGCTATATTAGTATGAATCCTGTTACTTTGTGAACATACAGCCAGGCCTTTTAGGTGACTCTCTAATAGTACCTTGTTCTCATTATTTCAGATAAAAATGATCTTTGTTCCATATGAAATTTTTACAGTAAAAAAAAACCAAACAGAAAAATGACTGATAAAAGTTAATAAGTTACTTTTGTTACTTTTTATTAGCTGTAGAATGTTCTGTATTAAAGAAGTAAGTATCCATTTTTAAATATAATCTTTTTCAAACTTTAAAAAATGGTGAATGTCCAGATAAAGTCTTCTGGTTAAAAATTATATGGGATAAAAAGGTTCGTGGTTGTCAAGTCCATGTATGTTTCTTTAAATTCTACAGGTATCCTTGGTCAGCATGATTTTCTTTTTATCTCTTCTCAGAAATCAGTAGGGACAGTTTAGCATTTCAAAGACAGCAATTTGTGGTACTCTTTCACTTAGTTTTAAGCTGGTTGCAGATATAAAAGGTATGATTCTTTTTGTAGGACAACAAAAAAAAATATGTAAAAAATCTGAAATTTCCTGAAAGCGTAAAATTTCTCTGTATGCGTGGGATGTGATGCTGCCATACGCAGTGTCTGGAATTAGAAGTTGTGGATGTGGATTACCTCAAAGTGTTTTAAGGCCAGGTTGGACAGGGTTTAGAGCAACCTGGTCTAGTGGAAAGTGTCCCTGCCTGTGGTGAGGGAGGTTGGAACTAAATGATCTTTAAGGTACTTTCCAAATCTAACCATTCTCTGATTCTATGAATTGTGTTGTTATAGCCAACTTTTTTCCTCACCGCTATTTTTTCAATTTCTGATTAATCTTGTTTAGAACCCAACTCTGCACCTTGCTCCATCAGGGTGAATCTGAGGACTTTCGTTATCCAAGTTTTTGGCATGAGAGACATAGAACTGTCAAAAAATGAAAGAACTAATGAAAGAACTAAATCTACATTATGCTGTTATGGCATATGTTTCCTTTATGGAAAAGTTTCTGAAAAACTTAACCAAGCTGAAATTTGTAGGATTCTACAGACGTTATTCTGAATGTAAGAGAATATAATAGAAAATTCTGTTCCTTTTGAAGGCTTCTTTGGGATTTGAGAGCAGGGATGTTATTTCCTAGTGTTCTGTACCATGTTAAAAAAGAAAAAAGGAGAAGAAGCCTTGTGATCATTTCAAGTTTATTTCTATAAGACTTTTTCTATATTGGTTAATTATTCATGGTGAAATCCTCTGAGTAAATGGATTTCACAGAGGGATGATGGGGATGATCCATAAAATGCAAGAGAAAGGGAGCTATATATGCCAAGCGGGGAGTATTTTAGCATTTCATTTCTATGCATGGCTTAAAATACAAATAGCAAAGCCTGATAAGTAGAAAACAAATTAAAATGACAATATATACTATTGTTGCAAAGGCAGTATGGTGGTGTAGCATCTCATTTGCTATTTACATTGCAAAATTTATGTTTATAAAAGTTCATAAACTGGATGCAATTCTGAAGAGAATGCATACCACTAGCTGAGAGCCAGGTGTCCTTTGTTAGGCCATTTATTTTAGATTTTTGATACTCTTTTCAGTAACTCAAAATTAAGGTTGTTGCATAGTTCTCAAACCTGGAATTTCAGTAAGGCTTTTCATTCCGAAGGTTAATAAATACTGATCCAGTCACCCAGTTCCTAATGCCTGAGCAAGGAAAATAGCATTTTATCTCAGTGTTATTCACTGTAAAGCTTAGGCAGAGGAATAAAAGAACTACTCTTGTCAAAGCAGTTACTGGGCAGCTTGAGAAAAAAAAGTAGGATTTTCCCTGTTCTGCTTCCTAGAAAACAAATCTTTGATACAAAAGAAATGTGTGTGTTTCAGAAATGTGGCTGGGGAGAAGGGATAGAACAGGTGAACCTATTGTAAAGCAAAGTGTGGCAAGTATGGCATCCAAGGGAAAAAACTTTTTAATATTGGAATGAATTTGCTCTCTGTGTCAAGCGTGAACGGTGACTGCATTGTACGGTTTTGTGTCCACTCTCCTGAGCAGATGGAGCTTGCAGTTGTATGTCACTTGTTTATTACATCCTCTTAAGATTAGTAGCTGCGTGGCCAGATGGGTCTGGGAGCACAGCTGTGGATACAAGGAAATAAATGAAACCTCTCTGATGCTGCCATGCCCTTTTGTGAGATACTGACGTGTTGCAACTGCAACAAAGCAAAAATCACTTTCCTTTAATATATTAGTGAATTAGATGTACTTTCTTTTTTTTTAATCAAATCATATGAAATCAGGAGGATGAGGTTCAGAAGATGATAATTCTAAGAGGAAAATGTAGTTGAATTCTGTAGCAAACAGCCTCAGCAAATTTACAGGAGCAATTCTAATGTGGTAAAGTAAATTTAAAGTACATCTCAATTAATCATCTGTATAAAATGTAAAGCAAAGGCTTCTATAGAACAAAGATTCCTATAGAGCATACGCCAACTCGGCAGTAGTATTTCAAAGTTTATTAGATGGCATATGTTGAATTATTGATCCAACATTCTGATGAACTAGTTAATGCATTCATGTAAATGCAAATGAAATGCTGTTCTATAGAAGAATGCCAGATTACGGGCTAGACTTAAAAAAAAAATGAAGCTAACATAGTTTTAACTCCTTCATGGCAGTGGACACACAAAATTGGTCACAAAGCCACCATCAGTCTATAGAGATCCTGGATAGAATTCATCCTACAGTGCAGATATCATCTCTACTCACCTTCTAGTCTAAGGGGAGAAACAGGCATTAGCAGGAAGAATTCTCTTGACCTATTTTAGAGGACACAATGAATTGTGCACCAAAGAGGGTCAGATTCTATCCTTGGATGGTAAAGGGTGTACAATTATCTAGGTATGGTGTAGGCATCTTGTTTCAATCCCACTGGCAGAGTAGGTTTGATGTGACATCTTCTGTACTGATTCAGATTAGTTGTTGTAAAGTCACTGAACTGTTTTTCTTCTCTACTTTTAAGTTTATAGCTGGATTGTTCTGATATAGATGCTTTGTAGGTCAACATGAAGCTGAGATTTGGGAAAAGAGTTTCGGGTGTAACAAACTAACCTGTTCCTTTTGAGCACCTCAGATATTAAAAATACATCATGATGATAGAGGATGAAGCAGTGCATGATGCTAGCTGTGGAAGTCGCACTTTCTGAGAGCTCCAGGAACATAAAGATTTTTGTCAAATTTGTATTTCTTCTTTCATTGTCTAGCAAAATGAAAGTCAACGCTATAGGAAGTCTGCTATGCTTTCCAGGAGAATAAAAACTTTAAATTGTGACATAGTGTCGCTTTGGAAGAAGTAACGTTATAAAGAGTATGATAATACTGTGATTTATTATATTTGAGATCTAAAGTTGGAGCTTAACAGAGTCCAGCTTTAAGATAGAGTATGATGATAGGCAGTCACATAATGAGCATGACGTGTAGTGCAAAAACATTTTTCTGCTTCTGAAAGCTGCTATAAATCATGTATACTTTGGAAGACTCTTTTATGTTAATTAAGGAAGATGCAGCAAGTTGCAATATTTTATGGGAAGAGAGGCAAGCGCAAGTGCATATTGTTGTGCTTTTTGCCTTATTGCAAAGGGAGGAGAAGAAAAGTTTCATCCAATTCTGAACGATTTTGTAGCTCCATATTGTAATGCATGCCAGGAGGTTGGGAGGTAGAGGTAGCAATTTTCGTTGACTTCCACCATACTGTGTTTGCTTCATTAAAAAATTACAAATTTGTTGGCAAAAAGCAGTAACATATTGCTAGAAAACATCAAAATTCACAGTGTAAATTCATAACTTAAATTTGTGTTCAAAACTGTGGTTTATGGATTCTGTCTTTTCTTTTAAAAAAGAAGGAATAGCATAATAAAAGGATATAAAGCTCCTATTTTTAGGTCTTTAAGCCATCCATCCCATTTTTGGCAGTATATCAGACTCACCAAAATTTTTATTAAGTGAATGGATTTTATAACATTCTGAAATGGTAATCACAAAGAAGAAATCATTAAAGTATCAATGCCTTGTGCAGTTATATGTCTGATCTTGTTTTGATATGTATTATAGAAGGGAAATAATATTCCTGATTTATCTGAAAATATGGTACTATTTCTAACACATTTTATTTTACTTTTTTCTCTTATTCCTACAGGAAGTTGCACTTGTCCTTGCAGCTATACTGGTATTTTTGTTGGCTTTCTATGCTTTCTTTTATCTTAACATTTCCAATGAAGTTGACCTTGATCTGGATCCAGATGAAAACTAGCAGATGCAGTGAATCTATCATCAAGATTTCTTCAGCTTCAACAAGACTACGTAGGAACACACAGTCCCTTCACTGTGAGACAGTAAATGATACCATTTCTTGTAATCCAAATTCATAAGAAAGTTTTGCAATACGTCAGTCACTTTTACATTCCAGATCTCCAAAATAAGAGAACGCTTACGACCAGCAAGTGTGTTCGGTTAACAGGAAAGCCAGGAGCATCCCTACAATACATGAAGTTTGTTGTTTACATTATTTTTTTTCTCAGGCAGAGAACTTTGATGTCAAAAGACAGGTGCTATTATTATCCTGGGTATTAATGCTGACTTCACAGGAGGAGAGTCTGCCTTGACTAAATTTAGGAATCAAAGCTTCCTAATAGCCAAATTAGTTTCCTTTTCCTTTCCCAAAAGAAAGCAGAAATGCCAAATAAAAAGTATTTTCTTGATTTGTATTTAAAATATATCAAAAATCCCCCTCATCCTTTCTCTCCCTTTTAATCTTTTTTTGTGCATGTGTGCACACACGCGCTTACGAAGATGGAAGAAATTGTAGGGAAAAAATATCTTTTTAGAAGCAGTCTGTCACCTCCTATATGGACTTAATTTTATGTCATCCCAGATTCTGTGTGCCCATATATCTGCAGTAATCTTTTTCATTCTTTTGCCAACTGTTCAGCACACATGTGTTCTGTCAGAAATGGCACCTGGATGACAGAAGCTCTAACATTCGCATATGCCTCTGAAACACAGTTCTTTGCCTCCTGTGCTGTCTGAACTAGTGTAAATAGAAAGTTCAGTCGATGTTGGTTTTAATTAGTGTATTGCTCTATTATTAATATAAAGTCAAAATCATATATTAATTATACCGTTCCTGCTGGTTGTGGTATCAGCTTGCTCTACCTGTTAGGGGGATGTTGTAAAAAAGATTTCTTTTCAGTTATGCAATCACTTTAATCATCAAACTAATGTGAGAAGCTGTAAATATTAAGAAACCTTTTTTGGTTTTGTTTTCATTTTGGTTTTGGTTTGTTGTTTTTTTTCATGAGTACTAATAATTGGGAAAGCCTTGGCTACATGACATCCTTCAGTTCTTGCAAAGTACCTTGCAGAAAATGCGCTGTAGGTAACATTTTTTATCCCTTTGATAACCACAAGCCACTTGAAGAAGTTGGTATGTCAAAGCCGCTGCAGGGAGGTGTAAAATTCTGGCTGTATTCTGTTCTGCTTTGAGTTTGCCATATAACTGAGCTTGTCGTTGTGAAGGTTCAGTTTTGATCCATTTAAAAAGATGGTCAGTCTTTCTCTAGTTCGGATTTACTTTGATACCAAGAAAAACATAGAGCCATTTTTGCTGAATGTGGCAAGGAAGTTAGGCAGATTGACTTCCAGAAAAGTAATTATAATTCTGAATTCTATTAGCAAACTAGGTTGCCTTCATCTTTGACACCAATTTCAGGGCTGAATGTTAGGTGTAGTTGCAACTGAGATACTTACTGCCTTGTTCCAGAAATGCCTAAGATTTCCTATAGTAATTTTGAAAACAAAGGGATACAAATCGTAGCAGATATTATAATGGAAAATATATTTATTTTAAATTGACACAGTTCCATTATCACCACTTAAGGAACTTAGATCAATACAGTTAATTTTTAAACCATACGGTAACTATGACCATATACATTATGAGTCTCTAAGGATCCACTTCTTATCTGTCATTCTCCTCATTTGCTTTATGCAATGCAAAACAACTCCTCCAGAAATTCAGAGTACAACAGTCTTCCAAGAAGAATATGAAAGAGAAACATAAACATATATGTGCAAATATTCCTCATTTTCTAGTTATGACTGTTACAAACACCAAATCCTAACATTTATGCATGCATATGACTTATTGTCCGCTAATACATGCTCATGTGACCAGATGCTTAGTAACATGTTGCATTCATGGTGAAGCATTATCTGACACATGGCCTGGCTTTCAGTGGACGGAAAAGCATATCACAAACTGTCTCCTTGGATGTGACATGCTTTTCACTTCAGCAGTGCCACACCACATGTCACAGAAGCTGCAGACCTCTCCTGTTACTTTGCATGAGCAATATTGTTGTTCCATGAAATGCTGAAAATACTGCTTTCTTAATGTCTGCATGTAGCTCTCCGGGTGATATGTGGCCTGAGAAAGATGTGTAGTTACCCCTTTCTGCAGGTTGTCTCATAACCTGCTTTCTGAATCAGTTAGATTAAAAAGCAAGCTATTCTTACTGTCAAATTTATGAAGTTACTAGAACAGGAAGATTGTATTTCCTGTAATTACACTTATAGACAAAATCTGAAGTGAGTATATGTGTGACTGAAGCAGCTTCCCTGATCTGTGACTTATGAGTCCATATTGTCCACAAGTGCCATAGTTTGCAGTTTGTTGGCTTCACTTAGATCAGGCCTTTTTGTTGACATGAAAGATATTCTCATGTAACAAGAAACTCTCCTTTTACTTTGATAAACTGAATCTGCTTCTGTTCCATGTACATAGAAATGCATATTTGATATTGCAGCAAATATACTTTTTCTCTTATTAGTACAATAAGTTCTAATGGGACTACATCAATAGTCTTTTCAAGCTAAAAGCCACCACTTTACATGAAATGAAATGAACCATCCTTGGTTTTCTAAAAGGCACAAGCACAACGTTAGCAATGAGGTCTGATTCTCGTGAGACCCCACTTGGAGTACTCTGTACAGTTCTGGTGTCCTCAACATAAGAAGGATATGAAACTGTTGGAACAAGTCCAGAGGAGGGCCACGAGGATGATCAGGGAACTGGAGCACCTCCCGTATGAAGACAGGCTGAGAAAGTTGGAGCTGTTCAGCCTGGAGAAGAGAAGGCTGCAGGGAGACCTCATAGCAACCTTCCAGTATCTGAAGGGGGGCTATAAGGATGCTGGGGAGGGACTCTTCATTAGGAACTATAGTGATAGGACAAAGGGTAGTGGGTTAAAACTTAAACAGGGGAAGTTTAGATTGAATATAAGGAAGAAGTTCTTTACTGTAAGCATGGTGAGGCACTGGAATGGGTTGCCCAAAGAAGTGATAAATGCCCCATCCCTAGCGGTGTTCAAGGCCAGGCTGGACAGAGCCTTGGGCGACATGGTCTAAGGCAAGGCACCCCTGCCCTTGGCAGGGGGGCTGGAACTAGATGATCTTAAGGTCCTTTTCAACCCAAACCATTCTATGATTACCATATGAGCCGCCACCACCTGACAACTTACTGGGGAAAGGGCTCACATTCCCAGTTCTTACAACTGTTCTTCATCTTGTCTACATGTTTGGCTCTAGCCGTAAGTTGCAGTGAGATGTCTGCTTTGTCAGAGGGTGTCCTTTAGAACTTACTTATCAAACCTAATTTTAATTCCCTCCAATGACAGGAGGAATCAGGTATAACAGTAATACTCAAACCTTACTGTAACTCATCCACCACTGGGTCCCCAGTGAATGATTTGCCCAGATGGACACATCACTGGGTCCCCAGTGAATGATTTGCTACATAGCCACTGTAATGAGGTTTGGTAACTTGCTCCATCAGAATGAATATCTGATTTTAAAGTCTTATGGAAAGAAAAGTAAGCAAAGAAACAGAGAAAACAGTCCATTTACAAGCTAAAAAAAATCCCAGCAAAAATGCTTGTATCCCATTACTGTAATCAGTTTGGTCAGGCTAATTTTCATCATCTAGTATTTTTTCTGTGAACATTATAAGCAGTTATATTTATGCTGCACAATCAAATCACTGATTTATGAAGGCCATTTACAAAGGCCATAGCTACACAATTCAACATATTCTAAAAAGTCAAGAGTTTCTCTATATGCCCTACCCTAATACATGAGTGACTGTAACTCATGCTCAGAGTAACATGTAACTCGGAGTCCAAGTCAGGTAAATATTAGGGCAGTGTATGTCAGAAGAGTCCTGGAAGTCCCAATACGCTAGTAAGATTTAAAGAGTGGCTAGGAATCACATCTTGTATAACAGCATCTCTTACTCATATGAAAGTCAGCCAAAGAAGTAAATTGTATATGCAACTGTTCTAGTAACTTATTTTCCCCATTTCTATCCAAGCAAATTCAGAATGTAACCCAGAAGGAACTTTGGAGCTGCAAGCATGTCCATGGACTCTTAATAAAATGAAAGAAAACCAAAAATAGATAAAACCCACCCAATCAAACAGAAAATGCTGCTCTTTCCTCAGTCCAGACCCTGTTTCTTGGCCTTTCTGGCACTTAGAGTCACCTTTACACTTCCACAAACCCGGGCCATATAAGCCCTGATTATACCCCAAGATAAAAATGAAGTTGAACAGCTCCAGACTGTGAAAGCTAGATTAAACCCTTTGACATGTACTGTCCTGCCAACATAAACTGCAGCAGCAAGCAGGCCCTTTCTGCCAATACAACCTATTTTAATCACAAACTCACTACAAGTCTGCAGTGCCTGTCCAGCCTGCTTACATTAAAGCTGACATTCACTCATAGATGTTGATCATACCCATCTTTAGCATCATAGTGACACATATTGCGTGACTGACATATGACCACATTCACATTCACAGCAGCATGGACCATCAGTAGTTGTTACCTTAATGACTGCAGCCAACTAGTCTTAAAAGCAGTTGCCTTCCACCCAAGTCAGAATTTTAATGCAGAACACAACTCAGAGGTTGGAAAATGAATCCAAAAAGGTGGATAAACATTGGGCTAGAGGATCCAGCCCTGGCCTCCCAGGCTGACTAGTTTAAAACGTCAGCTGCAGCAACAGAGAAGAACATCAGGTAATTCACAGGATCATAGAATAGTTTGTGTTGGAAGGGACCTTCAAAGGTCATCTAGTCCAACCCCCCTGCAATGAGCTGGGGCATCTTCAACTAGACCAGGTTGTCCAGAACCACGTCCAGCCTGGCCTTCAGTGTCTCCGGGGATGGCACATCCACCAACTCTCTGGGCAACCTGTGTCAGTATTTTACCACCCTCATTGTTAAGAAATTTTTCCTTTTACCCAGCCCGAATTTCCCCTCCTTTAGTTTAAACCATCACTCCTCATCGCAACAGGTCCTGCTAAGAATTCTTTCCCCATCTTTCTTATAGGCCCCTTTTAAGTACTGAAAGGCTGCAATAAGGTCTCCCCAGTCTTCTCCAGGCTGAACAACCCCAGCTGTGTCTGCCATTCCTGATAGCAGAGGTGCTCCATCCCTTTAATAATTTTTGTGGCCCTCCTCTGGACCCTCTCCAACAGGTC
>JANHGB010008178.1:0-11295 GCA_026283785.1 Coracopsis vasa
GTCGCTTCCCTCGCTCGCTCGGTCCCTCCCTGCTACCCGCGCCGCCGTCGCTCTGCGGTGTTCGTATGCCTGCCCCGCCGCGGGACACAGCGAACGGCCGCCAGCGCCTGCTTTTCGCCGCGCTGCGCTCCGGCCAGCCCGCCCCGGAGCTGGACGCAAGACTGCAGAGCGGGTCTCACCAGAGCGGAGTAGAGGGTGAGAATGCTAGGGCTGACATGCAGTGGCATCAGTCTAGTGTTACGGCCAACCTATCACAGCTTAACAAGTTTTCACGTGTATCTGTGGCAACTGTGTGTGTGCTCGTGGGGATTCAGTAGGAGATGTGTAAGTTTGCATATCTACACGTGCTGACCAGATGAGGTGTCCAAACTTAAGTGGGTTGAAAGATGCAACACTGGCCCACAGCTGGTTCTCGTAGCTTCTGGAGATGACATGTACAGTCAGGGGGAGGAAAATATCTTAACGAAAGTAATTCTTAGTAGCCTCAAGGAATTCAAGTGCTGATTTGTGCTCGGCAATAAATGTCAAGATAACAGGATGACTGGATCAGGGACAAAAGGAAAAGATGTAAGGAGGTGAACTGTAGCAGAGATGAAACTGAAACAAGGTGATTCTTATGCAGTCCTGAGTAGAAAAAAAACAAAACCCAGTTCCATCAAGGGTGAACTTGTGCCCTTGAGCACCAGCATGGTCCAGAAGTGGAAGATGGATGCAGAGGTTACATTTGGTATAAAGACTAGCAGCATTGCTTTATCTGTGCAAAGCAGTCACACTAAACAATGACTCCAGAAAACTGGAGGCAGTGAAAAAGACTTTTGCAAAAGATATCAGGCTTCAGAGGAGTCATCTTTAGATGAAAGAAGCTGTTAAGTACACAAAAAAATGAAGGCAAGCAGCAGCATTAGCAACAGTCAGGTAATAATTCAACAGGGAAAGACTTTTGAAGGCAAACAGTAGAGAATATATTGAAGAAAATGATGCAAACACACCTGAGGTTAGCCTCATTACGATGCTGCCACCATGCAGTTGTCTGAGCAATGCTTATAGGAGTATGGACAAGTTGGGGCTTCAGGAGGAAGCAGAATTGATCAGAAAGGAATAACAAGGAGGCTCTGGGCTGAAAGAGTGTCTAATCATAGAATAGTTAATGTTGGAAAGGACCTTAAGATCATCAAGTTCCAACCCTCTTGCCATAGGCAGAGACACCTCACACTAAACCATGTCATGTTACATGAAAGAGAAACTTATGGCTTAGTTTACTATTCTAAACTTACATGTAAAGAAGACTGATGTAGGTCTCAGTAAAAATTCCATGTAACATTTATGGAAGACCTGCACTCTCTGGAGCAGCAGCTGGAAAACAGGTGGAGTACAGCACAATGCCTAAAATAAGGTTAGACTGCTATGTTTAGGAAAGTGAAGCCAACTCCTAGCCAATACCAGTAATGAATATTGAGACCAAAGACAGATTGTTAATTGTGCTTAAAAATGTGTGGTACAAGTAGTTAAGCCTAAACTAGTTATTCTAGGGTTATTTATGTCTGAGAGAAAATGGCATTTACATGGCTATTCATCCCTTTGAGGAAACTTATCTGGATATCTGATAAATAAAAGATTATTTCTCTTCAGTTATTTTTACTGGAGCCTACAGTGATTAGCTCGGATTTGAGTGTCCAGTTGCTAGATGTCCGATTTCAAGCAGGTAAATCCTGTCCCTGGCATCCAATTTTTTGCCTGATCTCTGGTTGTAAGAGAAAGGAAGAGAGACAAGGGGATATTTGGGGTGTCCTAGGGATCAAGTGACTCCCTGGAAGGAGCTGGAACAGAGGCTAGTGGCGCATTATTGCTCCCCTGCTTTGGGTTTCCAGTGCCTCAGATCCTGTAGGGCTGGTTGTGGGGCATTTAAAATAGGAGCCAAGCCTAGACTGTGATACCCTGGATTCTCCTGCTTTTTTTACTCACCATGGCAGGCTCCTCTAGCTTCCAGTGAAGACTGGACTATGCCAAAGACTTGGTCCCCAAGCTGGATGGCATGTCCCAGGTGTAGTGGAGCCCAGGCATTCCTCACCCATCTCTGTGTGTCTCAGTTGCACTGAAGGAAGGATCTCTGTGTTGTATGCAGGTATCACCTCTGCAGCTTCTCAAGTGCCCAGCAAGGACTGGGAGGAGGGAAAAGTGCTCTGTAAGGAGCTAGATCTGACCTAACATTGGACACTTAGGGCTGTAAAACACCTGCCAAACCCAAAATACTAAATCATTTGCAGGCAAGTTGCATTTTTAGGTCAGAACAGTTTGACACTGGTTCTTTCAACTAAAAAACCAAATGGTTGCTTTATTTCTGATTCATTTCAGGCAGACAGAATCTGTCAGTGGGGATGGTGGGGGAAGCAGAGGTATCATCCACAGAGGAGAAGGAGATAGCTGCTGGGGACAAGAGTTTTATTAATTTAATGAAGCAGCAGAGAAGAAGAATTGTAAAAGGCACTGTTTTAAAAGGCCTTTTTTACTTTATTTTTCTTTTTTTCTTTTTTTTTTTTCCCCTTATTATTTTTCTGTTTTATAAATGCCCCTTCTAATTAGGCTTGACTTCATAGCCTGCAACATGGCTGGGCTTTGAAAACTAACAATGTTTATTCCTAATTGCATTTGATTACACATATCTAAAGGCCACTGATGGTTTGGCAGGACTGAGCTTTAAATAAATGCAGGTGTGCTCGCTCTCTTCCCCTCCTTCCAAATAACCATAACAAGATGGACAACCTGACAATGGACCTCCCTGCAGGCAAAACTTATCTCGTGAGGCCATCAATATCTTCTGCAATGGTGGGGAAGCCCTGGTAGAGTCCAGATGCAATGTTGAAAATACAGTAATGGTAACTGATCTGTGGCTTTACAGGTCAGAAGTATATACTATAATATATATTATATATTAACATACATATATAATAGGATTATGTATTTAGAAAAAAAAAAAAGACTCATCAAATGACTGAATTTAAGTTGGATGGCTGATAAATCTAGTAGTTAGTGTTAAATTACAATGTAGATATAGCTGTTGCCCTGGTTGCAAGGCTTGCTTGTGCCAAGGCTGCTCCTGAGCTGGCCAAACAGGCCCGTTTTGTGCACTCTGACTTCCAGACTCCCTATTCCCAGTGGGAGTCTCATTTTCTTCATACCTGGACCAGTTCATGGTCCTGTGAATAATGGTTTCAGATTGGACCCAGGAGCCTCACTTCATCTGAGGATGGCAGCAGTGACACAGCAGCATCTTTAGCATAGCTGTAGCATTTAGGGTAATTTATTAGCAGAGACATTAGATTTAGTTATACATGCAATTTCTCTGCAAACAATGCAAATGCTCTGAGAGAATGTCTAATTTTTTCCTTAAATTTGTGTGGATTTGGGTTGGGGATGGTCCAGTGACTTTGTACCTTTTATAGACTCCATCCCTCTTTCTTGAGCCTGTCTCTTCTGACAATGACAAGAAATTTTTCCAGAAAATGGCTTTTATAATTTTCTATAATATTTTGAATCCATCTGACCTGAAATACATGTATCTTCCTCAAAGATGCTATTCCTAAAGTTAACATCTCTCAAATGTGTTTTGCTTGCATGTCCTCCTAAACTATTATTCTCTTGTTTGTTCTTTTTATTGACAGCTATTAAGCTAAACTTATGCATCCACATGGGAGATCAACCTCAGGAGTCCACTATAACCACTCAGTAATTTTACCCGCCTTCGTTTAAACTCTAATCACACATGAGTATTCTTAGGTCATTGCATACAGCATCACATCCATCACATTCACTTGGAGGCTACATATGAGGGTTACTGTCCCTTGAACCCATCAATATACTGCTAAGTGTAGTATAAACCGAACTCCACTTAACACTGTGTGTATCAAATATATCATTTGTCTATATGGCAATTGGAAATTGGAAGGTCTTGGAGAACATCTGAAAACCTTTAATTAACCTTCCTTTTTCTTTGAACTGGCCTTCAATTTATCTTGCAGTGATCTTCTTACCCTACTCCAACAGGACCTGCCTTTACTCCACTGAAGCTATTCATAACTAGTAAAAAATTTAGGTTTTGGGGTTTCTTCTCTAGTTTCAAGTCTGTGTTGCAGCTTTTCCAAGGAGTCCAAGCTAGAACTGACATGAAACCAGAAGCACCTTTATTTTAATTCCTATCTTGATAGAGAGAAAGAGCACGTTTCTCTGGTCTGATAAAGCTTCTGAAGAGTTTCTTCTATGTGACCTATTTTTTTGATCTCCTGAATAGGAAGCTCCAAACTCCAGTGCAGATACTAAGAGATTAATAAAGATTTGACAGATACAGAATTGGCTGAGAAAAGCCTCAGGGTAGGAATGAGATAATTATGCTGATGTGGAACTCAGTAATGAAGCATACGGGGATGACTGGAAAAATGTGGTCTATTCCAGCTGGTTTATCAGTCCTTAGTGTCAATAAAATTACTCAAATAAGCATAAAGATTTCCCTGTGCTGTCCCAAAGCAGTTTTGTTTTCCTGTTACATTGCAGAGCAGACTATTCCTTAAGCTGATTACAAAATAATCATAAAGCATTATGGTGCTAATCTTCAGCCCTGGTCCAAAAGAGGGCTGAATCCAAGAAATTGAGGTTTATATTGGCCTTTATAAGAGGAAATTTCTGATCTAGAAGTGCTGGATATGTGGATGTTCCTCCATCCCTAACTTGGCCTAATTCTGTTTCCAGAGCATCCCTTGGTCATGTCAAAGGTCTGATGGGCAAAAGCAGCAGCAGTAGTAGTATGAACTGTGCTATCGCCTCATCTCTCCTTCCCTGCATAAGCTGCCTGCTTCTTGAAATGCATACTTTATCCCAGCTGGGGCCCTTGAAAAAATGATGAGGAAGGTGGAAAGCTGGAGAATGGGCCAGTGCTATATGCATTTCATGTAATGGGTATTATTTTATGGGAGCTGAATGCATTGTCTGAGTAGTCCTGTGCAAAGGGACAGGAGAGTGTTGAGCTCTCTTATTTTTCAGTCCTCTTGGTGCCAAAGCATTGGTGTGATGCTGGAAAAGAGCCTTTCCCAGTGTTCTAGGTGTTTAGGACTTGCTAATGTCTGAGCATGTGAATTCATTTTAAAGGTCAGGATATGGAGGCATTGAGGGGTGCCTAGGTAGAGTATACTGGGTGTGTGTCTTTACAAACTTGTACAAACTACAATGGAATTTGGGCCAGGGGCTCTTGGAGAAGAGTCCACAGCTCCAGGTGAAGTACAAGAGGTCCCTTTGCAATACACTTTATAGGAAGCTTCCTGGCAGTCCATGGAGCTATTTCTGAATTTATCCAGTGCCAGGGTAGCTTGCTAATCCTTGAACAGTTAACTTTCAACCCAGGGGACTAGGAATTCTTCCAAAAGGCCTATGAAAGAGGAAAGCTTTTTGTCAATGCAATTAGAGTCGATATTCAGAGGCTTTTATTGCCTCTTCACTTCCAAGTGGAAAGTGTACATGATTCTGCACATTTGAAAACACTTGAACACCATTAAACAAGAGCATCTCCTTGGTTTTTTACTTCTCCTTATTGTGTGGCTTTTTTGTTTATTGTTTTTGTCTGTTTGGGGTTTTTTTTGAGCTCACTGATAGGCTCTGATATCCAGCCCCTTTGACCTTCCCTCTGTTTGCTTTAATGGGCTGGCTTAGCATAAATTGAATTATTCAAGATGACTACATTGTGTAATTATTTGAAGTAAAACCGCCTTGCAGAGCTTTGGAGCAGCCTGTAATTCATCTGCTTTTTAAGATACAGAAACTGTTCATCTAATCTCATTTTTGGATATTTGATAGTTAACCTGCCATGCAGCTTATGTTTCCAGATGAGATTTGCTCCCTCTTATGTGCTGTAAGGAAGCAGACATGTTTTCAAGAAAGTCTGGCATAAGTAAAGCAGACCATAAAATTACACCTGGCTTATAACAATTTTTGTAATTTTGCCATTTATCTTTGTTTTTTTTGGCATGTGGACAATTTCTGTAAAGTGTGTGTCTGTGAAACGTAATGAAAGGGAACATCTTCCTGGTAGGGTGGATGCTGTGTCTGCACGTTGCCCTGGGTTAAGCGAAGCATGCTTTGTGAAATGTGCACTGTAAGAGTAAGTTCTGCCTCACTTGTCACCTTGAGAGCTGCTGTAGGCTGAAGAGCTTGGAAAAATGTGAAGAATGTCTACAGTAGAGTAGGTATGACTTTGTAAAGGAGTTTTAGGTTCCTGTTTGCTATTTTAGGGATGTTATATTGTGGTCAGATAGGATGCGTTGCTACACCCATTTGAAAATCCAAAGTAACTAACTTTAAAATGAGACAAGGAGAGAGTTGGGGCAACAGTCAGACTGTGGGTGGGGACATGAGCTCAGCAAGGTTGTCATTGCATCTGATGTGTTGGTGATCAACTGCTAAAACCTACGGACCAAAGACTGCAGAGATCAGACCTGGTTGATGTGAGGTCAGGTGAGAAGAAGGGCAGCCAGGGATGACTGGAAAAAATCTTTTGTTGTGCTAGTCCATTAGAGCCCTTAACACAGCTGCGTCTGCACAGATGCATTTTTTGAGCAATTTAGCTAAACCCAGAAATCTGAGCAAAGCAAACTCTGCTGCAAGAACACGCTACTGGTTGTCACTGCAGCACTGGGGTTCTGGACCATGGACCAACACAGCAGCTGCCTCTAATGTGGCTCAAGTCTAACGAATAGCAATGAAGAGGTGGAAAACAGCAGGCCTGCCAGATTTTGGCAGCTGTAATTCTGGGGGTCTATCCTTGCAGGTAGAATTCTCACCTCTGAAACTGCTGACAATATGTTGTAACTGCTGTCAGTGTGTAGATTTGGCTTGTGAAGCTGCTCTTCCCTACTGGTTCATACCAGCTTCAGTGGAGGAAGCTGGGGGCATGAGAGCACATCATCATCTTCAGGGGAAAAGCTCTGAAACTGAGCTATGGGTGAGGAACATCACCTCAAAAGTTAACTTTTTTGCTGAATGAGAGGAAATGAGGAGAATGCAGGAGAAGAAAAATGCAGCCTTAATGTTGGCTAGGTACAACCAGGGACAGGATCACCTGGGTCACATCTGGTCCTTCTCTTCTTTCCCTGAACCTCTCATGTGGGGCACTTGTTGAACATTCAGTACTGGGCTAGAAAATGCTGTGCTGTTGACTTTAGCGCTTTGCACTGTGTCAAGTTGTCTTAAAGCTGCCCTTAAGTGCTGACTGTTCTCAGCAACAGCTATTGGCATTTTAAAAGCACCTTCTTTCTAGTGCTGGGCCTGTGGAAAGCAACAGGCATCCCCTAAAGAAGCCTCTAACTCCTTGGAGCCACCTTAAATTCCCCGCTATCTGTCTTACCTGCCCTCCCTGGACATGCATGGAAAAAACCTATTCCTGGACACCCCAAATCCCTAGTCTATAAAGAAACTTGCTCCTTACCTCAATTAGCTGTGCCACAGCAGCTCTTGAGCAGGACAAGAAGAGAGAGGAACACCTCAACCAGAAGAAAGGATGCTGCAAGGGTGGATCCCACGCCATCTTCTCTTCCCAGTATATCTCCGACTTCTGCGCTGTAGCCCAAAGCAGGAGATGTTATGAATAACCCAGCCGGCTCTCAGCAGCATTCAGCATTTACCAGAAGCGGTCGCATGCTGTCCTGGACATTCTTTATTGCCTTCCTTTCTAACCCAGCAGCCACAGAGCCGACGCCGAGGAGTCATTAATTAATTAGACTGGTGTCACTTACACAGTGCTCTGCTGCTCCTCAAGCTGAGCTTTGTGAAGGTGGGGAGGATGCAGGGAGCAAAGTCGTGTGCTCAGAGCTCTCACCACTCCCCCAGAGGAAGGCAATCCACTCACTAAGAACCTGGCTTTGCACTTTAAATCTTTTTTTTTTCCCCTCTCTCTCTCTTTTTTTTTATTCTACAGCTGCCTGACTGATTCCAGCTCTCTTGCTCTTGTTTTTCTCCTGGCCTGTTAAGAGAATTCTCTTTCCCTAATGAAAAAGGGCTGTAAGCCAAGCTGATGCATCATCAGCATCATAGCTGCCCCATGCTAGCGGATTCCAGCATTACTATAGATGAGTACTTGACATCTTGAGATTTTAGAAGCATCCTTCATCCCTGAAGGATCATGTGTATGTGTCACTACAGTCTGCAACTTCACCTGGGCTTGATAGCTGAAGGCAATTGGGAAGAGCGGATGCACAGCAGGTTGTAGAAGCTAAAACTGCAGGGCCACCACCTCTGGCTCGGTGCTGCTCAACAGGCTCAAGAAAATTTTTTGAATCAGATGGGTAGGGAAAGCACAGCTTGAGGGGTTTGAGGGAGTGTGGGACTCTAATCTGGACTGTCCTTCCACCATGAAGCAAACAAAACTTTTGGCCACAGAATGAAAAAGAGGTTCAGGAGGAGCGTGATTAGGTAAAACAGATTTACTATATTCTCTCTGGAGTACTACTAGTCTAACCTGGAATACTATGTTCGGTTTTGGTCCCTGCTATACAAAACAGATATGGACAGGCTGGAGAGGGTCCACAGAAGGGCCACAAAGATGATCCAAGGACTGAGAAGCTACATGAGGAAAGGCAGAGAGTTCAGTCTGAAGAAAAGAAGGCTCAGGGAAGACCTCATCACCATGTTGTGGTATTTAAAGGGTGGCTACAAAGGAGAGAGAGACTCCCTTTTTACAAGGAGTCACATGGGAAAGATGAGGGGTGATGGGCACAAGTTACTGCTGGGGAGATTACAACTGGACACAAGAGGAAAATTTTTCAGAATGAGAACAATCAGCCACTGGAATAATCTCCCCAGGGAAATGGTGACTCCCCAGGGCTGGATACTTGAGACTTGGATGGACAGGCTGCTGGGCCATCTAGTCTAGGTCTGCTTTACCTAGAAAGGTTGGACTAGGCGATCCTTAAGGTCCCTTCTGGCCTGGTATGCTAGGATTCTATGATTCTTCCATACTCATAATTTCTTGTAGTGTTTTTTACTGGGAGAAGCCTGGGATTTTAGGTAAGAAAACAAGCAATGATATCTTCTCCTACTGTGTTGTAGCACTTTTAGAAAACTAAGTAAAATATCAGAAAAAATAGCTCCATTGCAAGTTAATATTTTACAAGCTTAAATAGGTCAGGGCAGCTTGAAGGTTTACATTACTGATTAGGTTGTGAAGGTTAAAGGAGGGTGGAATGATGCGCATTGCTCCTTTTTGCAGCAGTTCGGTTCTTTGCTGCTTTTGTGCTCGCTGCAGACTTACATGGTGTGACTGTTAGCTGCTGTGTTCCCACTCATGGGATGATTGGAAACTCTGTGCTCAGAAAATCGGTATCGGCTTTAGGTGCAGCGGAAAGGGAATGCAGGATGCTGTGTTATGAACTCTGACCAGGAGACAACAGACGGTGGCAGCATCGAGTCAGGGAATTATGAATCTGCTTCAGAAGTTGGGCAGCTTAGTCCTCCTTTTCCATAGTAACATCCAGTCTGTGACTCTGAGATCCTAAGCAGTGGTTCACCAAGCAGGTTTTAATATTTTTCAGCTTGATTTCTTAAGGAAATGGGGCATGATACTTTGCTTGCCCGTCTCCTCCCTCTGTTCTACCTTCCCTCTTCTGGACTTTTGAGTAAAGGATTAAATCAGTTGTAGTCCCCACAGAAGGAATAAATATAGTACGTGGACAATCCTGGCTGGACACCCAGAGGATCCACGCTGGGCAGAGATGCTATGACCAACCAAGCCATGAAGAGCTTTGCTTTCTGCCTGCATCTTGCCAGGCACCAGCAAATGCAACTACAGGGCATAAATCCACAGCAAAGTGGGCTGCCAGTCCTGCTGCTTGTGGGACTGCTGCTTCTTAGAAAACACTGTCTAAGCACAGTACTATTCTGCTTAAGAGAACCTTGTGGAAACACACCTGCTGTGTTCTGGGTCAAACACAGTTTAAGCTCCCTAAGCCTCTGGGTTGCTATTTCCAGACAGCAGTTTATTATTAGTGCCTTGCCCACGAGCTGGGAGTTCAACACTGCTCCCATCCTTTTATTTGTGGGTTCTCAAGAAGCGTGGATTTTTTTTAGGTTTTTTAATGCACTGAGCAAGTGAGACTATGATTTTCCTGCAGCTGATGGGGACCTCTCTCCTGTCTGTATGCTTATGAACCAGGCCTGCCATGGCATCAAACCACTGCTGCAATACATCTGTGACAAGAGCTGTGCAGTAATAGCACAAACAAACCTGACTGATTTTTTCCCAGCCTCCAGATTTCTTATTCTATATATGGGTCACTGATGCAGAATGCCTCCTTTAGTTTTCAGGGGAAAAAAAATAAAATAAAGAAGGCAGTAGATTTCTGCAGACTCCAGATCTTTCAGCACTTCATGATTTCATTTCAGTTTCTTTCCTTTGGACAATTCAAAAATTTCTGGAGTAGGTCAGAGCAGAATCACCTGATGGGATTTTAAATTATAAGATTTCTTATTGGCCTTCTATTTATTTCAGCTTTCCAAAGGGGTTTTGTTGTTGTTTGGGTTTTTTTCTTTGTTTGCTTTGTGGGTTTTTTCTTTATCTTTTTTCATGACAAGGAACACAAACTTTTCATATGCAAACATCTACTTCTAATTTGGCAACTTGATCCCTTAAGCTGGGTATTTTGTAGTGATCTTTTCCCATATACAGACCTATGAGAAATGACCCATCACCGGATAAGGTTACTCATAGCCCACGCTGCACATGCCGTTACTTACTCACCAATTAGTGGATGACCGCTAGCCTCTTAGTGAAACCACAGACACTGTTAAACTTGTCAACTTCCTATTTATAGCTTGTGACTTTTGCATCCTCTTGGGAAATGTGGCTCTTGCTAAATGCTCCACCTCACCAATCTCTGCGGCAGTGGAGTTGCTACATAAAAAGCACGACAATGCCGCCGGGGGGAATGCCACAGTCTTGAACTGCAAGAGGAGAGTTTTCTCAGTGTGACAGCAAGATCCCTGGGGTCAAACCACTGAAAGGGGTTGTAGCTTTTGCCTGAGTCATCTTCTCCCCCACCATGGGGCTTCTTTGCTATCTGTCTTTATCTAGAATGATGAGCAAATGGATGAAGAGCCATGGGAGACTTGAGGTCTGGTCTCCCTGGAAATGCACCAAGCATATAAGAAGAGAGTGGGGAAGTGAGTCTCCTTGCTTTATTCTGGCTTTATTGATATCGGTATCTTCAGAGAGAAGCTGTGTGTCCCACATGTGCTCATGCTGACTTACATGTCATAAACCTG
>JANHGB010008183.1:0-19444 GCA_026283785.1 Coracopsis vasa
GTATAACAGCAATAGACTTCACCTAGTCTCTCTCCTTCCTTCCGTCCTTCCTTCCTTCCTTCCTTCTTTCCTTCCTTCCTTCCTTCCTTCCTTCCTTCCTTCCTTCCTTCCTTCCTTCCTCCCTTTCTTTCTTCCCTCCTTCCTTCCTCCCTCCCTCCGTTTCTTCCTTCCTTTCTTCCCTCCTTCCTTCCTCCCTCCCTCCATTTCTTCCTTCCTTCCTTCCTCCTTCCCTCTGTTCCTCCCTTCCTCACTTACTTCATCCCTCACTCCCTCCCTCCCTTCCTTTCTCACTTCCTTCTTCCCTTCCTTCCTCCCTCACTTCCTTCCTCCCTTCCCTACTGCCTGCCTACCTTTCTGCGTTTCTGCTTGCTCACTTTCACTTTCTTGCTTTCTTGCTTTCTCTCCTATCTTTCTTTCTATCTTCTTTTTATCTTCCTTTTTATTTTTAAACTGTTTTTTCCTCTTTCTCCCTGTCATCTACTTTTCTGTTTATTTCCCTTTCTCTCTTTTCTTTCTTTTCTTTCTTTTGTAAAGGAGAGAGCACATTCAAGTTAACACATTTAAATAAGGTTTCAATTTATTTGACTATGGCCAGGATTAAAGCAGGATGGTTTTCTTACAAAATTAAAATAAAAATAAAAAAAGTAGAGCTTATTTGTCGATTGCTGCCCATTTGCCATGGTGAGTACTGTGGCTCATGTTGATATACAGAGAGCAGGGGATTGTTTTCCAACATGAGTAACCAGAACAGATGAGCTTTTCAAGGTTGTTGCTTCCTTTAACACTTCAGGGAAAGAAAAAAAATGTTGAAAATTCACACAAATCTCATTAACTGTGAACGCATTTGCTTAAAGTAAACTTTCATCAGTAGCCTTGAAGTTTTTCCATACCTTCCTATTCAAGTTATAAATATACATCCAAAAAGTGAGGATACCTACATTATTTCTTTCTCTAAAATGTTGGACTTGTTCTCTTTTCTTCCTGAGGACAGCAACATACAATAAGATGTGTTATGGGTGATTACATTGGTTTATGTGTTCCCTTTATTCTTGCAGGTTGGCGGTTGTTTGCTGGGTTTTTTTAACTACCTCTGTGTTTGTCCTAGCTACACTGTAGTGTATTGTTCCTCATTAATATTTGCAAACTGAAGCATATATGTGTCACAAATCCTGACAGTAAATAATTAAAGTATTTAAATAAACCTGTGTCTGGATGGTAGTTTTGTGGTTGTTCAGATTTGTAGAGCAAGATCTGATACTGATCTATAATTATAACTGCCACTGACTAGCATGATCCTTACTGAGTCAGATTAATTTACACATTAAGCAGCCATCTGTAGAAATTTTCCTAGTACCTTGTTTGCAATGCCAGGGCTCACACGGGGATTCAAAAACTAACTTGGCCTCTAGGGATTTTTATTTTTTTTTTAGCACTGCTATTGGATACATTTGCTGTGAACAAATTATTCTAGACACTGACACCTTGTACCCTTTATCACTGTTTTATATCATGATCAGCAGAGGCTTTTTAAGGCTTTGCATATGTAACCACATAGCATTTGTAGGCTAAGAACAGTATTTCATATCTACATATATGTTAATGTGTATCTTTTAAAGTCCTTGATTCTGTGTTAAAACTCTTTGCAATACTTCTGAACCAGAACAGATTTGCCATCATCTGTAGTCATAAAAGATAAAACATAACATATTTTGGCAACAGTAAGAAACATTGCAAGCCTGTTGATGTTAATTCTCTAAAAAAAAGGTAACAAATGCAATGTACTGTGTAAGAGTCTTCTTACACAGGAGTGTTTTGTAAGTAAGCACAACTTATGTGCTATAAAGGGGAGACAACAAAACCCACTTTACCTGACACAAAATTAAATTGTAAGAACAAAGTATAAATACAGTTTGTAAACCCAGTTTTCCAAGATGAACAGTGAGTTCTTCAGTTATCTTCAATCAAATGGGTGAACAAGACAGCAGCTGGAGTTAGAAAATTAAGGTTATAGTCCTCATTTCTATCACGAACATGCTCTATAATGGGGAGCAAGTCGCTTCATTGCTCTGCTATGCTTTTTCTTTTCTCACTTTTGTCTGTTTTGCCTGTTCAGACCACCAGTATTTTCAGACAGGAAAGAGTCTCTAGTTCTGCTAAAGTACCTAGCACCATGGGGCTTAAATCCGCATGGGGGCTCTGAGCATTATTATAATACCAGTAAAAATAACTTTAAAGAAACAGCAAAAGCACAATCACCTGCCAAATTCAGTCACAAAAATGGGCTGTCTAATATGTAGAGAGTGTTCTAGTATGCAATAAAATATTCATGATACTGAGGCCAAGAAAGTCATGGATATTCATGGAATAGATCCAACAATAATATATTAAGTCACTTTCCATCTTAGAACAGGGGTTTTAAACAGAGGTAGAATGATTTAAGGTAAATCTACAATACTCAAGAGGTTCTACCTTATGGCAAAACAGAATCCAGTGTGCCCACTTTCTGACTCAACAATATATGAAAAATGGTAGCAGGAGTCCATCCAAGCTAATTAAGTCTGATTAACAAACACACTGGAAGAAATCAAGCTAATTTCTACACACATGCACACATAAAAAAGCTTAATGCCAGTGAATAATTGGCTAGCTCTTGCAAGTATTTCTCAAAAATACCAGCTAATCAAAACCGCAAGGATAGTAACAGAGATCCCGGTTACTACATTGAATGGGAGGATCAGACCAAATCAGCCAGCAGCTTTTTCACCGCCACTGGTGGTGGTGCAGATTCTTAAAAAAACCATCTAAGAACAGGACAAACAGACCACCCCACAGTAGAGCTTTCTAGGCTGTGATCCTGTACTTCAGCCTTTCTGTTTAATGTGTTTAACGTGTTTAACATATTTAACAGCAACCAGTAGGGATTTCCTTCAAAATAATTCACATCCGTTTCTGGATTAATTAATTTTGAATTTTACTCTATCTACAGCAGCCTGTATTAGTGAGATTCACAATGGCAATGTGAGAAAAAAGTACTCTTTTTGTTGGTTTATTTTCTTTCTTTAAAATCTATCATCTGATCATTTAATTAGAATACTATTATTTTTAGTTCTTTAGAAATACTGATTAATATTATTTGCTACTCATTGTCTCCTCATCTATGGTCGAATGGGCATCTCAGTCACATTTGACAGAATGAATACTAAAACTTAGTGGTTTTTTCTAAATTTCTTCTCATACAAAAACCAACCCAGTCCTTCAATAATCCTTTTCTTTAACCAACCATTCTTCCATTCCCCTATGTTCTTTATGATGATAGCATAGCCAGGACAGCACACAGTATTTGAGAGGAGTAGCACAAACCTGCAAAATGGCATTGCCATCTTTTCTGGTTCGTAGCCTTTCAATAATTCCTAACCTCTCCAAAATTCTTACATTATGGGGGGTTTTCATATTGCTTATGAGCACAGCTATGAAATTTTTGGAGGACCACCCATAGTATTGTCTACTTCAGACTGTTTTATTCCTATATGAATTGAATGCTCTGCTGGAAGTCAGTTTTCAAAGTAAATTTTCTGAATGATATTATCAGGAAAAAGTGTTTTACATCACTATGCACCCACCTTCCCAGATTGTGTAGAAATTTACTGAATAACTCATGTTCTAGCATCAGTCCCTAGAGGATCCTCTTAGAAAACTTTCTCTATTATTAAAAGCACTTATGCACCTTTTTTCTCCCCTTTGAACCAGTATATGAAAACACTTCTTCCTATTCCATAACAGTTTATTTTATTTAGGAAGCTTTTGTAAGAAAGCTGTTGTGAAGAGAGCAGGCAGGTCATTCCTTTTCTTATTAATTCTCAGTTAATTCTGTCTAGGTGCATAAATCAGGACTTTTTCTATTGGTCTTCCTAGATCATCTAACTCTACGTTATTTGCTTTGGCACAAAAAAATCAGATATAGCTGATAAATCTGTAATCGTACAAGTCACACCTGCAGCCTAGATACGACAATGTTTGATACTTTCAATTTCTGTGGCACCAGCATTGATTTAAGCAGCAGGTCAGACACTATAGTTTACTGAACACCTATTTCATATGTGTAGTCCTTAAAACTCCTGAAGAACATCTGGGAACATGCTACCATTTGTTTTAATGGTTTATTCTTAAAATTCTTCTTCTGGTGCTTCATTCTGAGGCTCTATCTCTCCTTACCATTCTTCCTTCTTTATTGCCCTATTTGCTTGGGCTCCCTTTTTACCTCAGTCATGTATAAAGGCTGATAAGCATTCCATAAAATTTTCTGTGTTAATGTTTCATGTTAATATTTAGCTTGTGAGCTTATGTTATTTATTACTTTCTTCATGTGGTCATTACTTTCACTTTTGATTTCTAAGAAATTCTACTATGAAGAAATTCCTTTACTCTGCAGTTTTCCTTCAATCTTTTTATTTATTTTTTTTTTAGTAATGTATACATTACTCTCAGCCACTGGATGCTGAAAACTATGAAATAGTGAACAGAAGAGGCTCCTTGCAATATAACTTGTGCTTAGTATTATGACCTGGTAATGCCATGAAACTTTCAGAACTCTGCTTGATAGCCATAAAGTGGTACTAAAGGAACACTTACCAGAGTGTGATGGTGGTTAATGGCACTGTCATGTGAGTTTTGCATATTCTGAGTGCAGCAGAGTTTCTGTGCCTTCTGATGCTGCAGAGTCTTCCCTCCCATATAGCTCCCTCCTTCCTCAGCGTTGTGGTTGCAACTAAACAGAATATTTTATTTCAAATAAACCTACTCACAAATCTTAGCAGGATCTTTGGGAAAATCTCTCTAAAGATAGAAAATGATGTTTGTGAGAATTTTCTTTTCATCCAGACTTGCATCAAGACTTTCAGTGGGTGTGATAGGTCTCAATTTTTTTTCAGTATTCAATTTATTCCAAGGCAGTTTGCCATATTACCCTTCTTGTTATATGAGATGATGACTGTGCATATTAAATGTGATGCTAATTTAGAAACAGACTGGGACTAAACAAAGAACCTAAGTTTCATAAGGATAATATTTACAGGTTACAATTATAATATAAAACCTGAGTAGATTATTATAAAATAGATAGTATATCTTCCTTGAAAATCAACTTCTTACAGACTATCTGCTTAGGAAATTAATGTTTGAAAGGTCTTTTCATCAAATATCATATGACATGCCTCTTGGGGCTGGCCATAGGAAATGGTAAAAAGATAAAAGATAAAAAATGCAGTGTGAAAGAAATTCTGTCCATGATTACAAGAAAAATTGGCTGCAAAGGAGATCTCTATTTCAGTTCAAAGATGATCTGGGACAAAACCTAAGAGATAATATAAGAATTCTTACTAGAACTCTCTCTTCTGCCCAAACCCATAAGTTAACATAGAGTATAAGGGAGGGTCTGCAAGATCATCTTTTCTTTATGGGAAGAGCTACACAACAAGGACTAAAATAGCTCCTATCAGTAGGGAACATAGAAAACTTACATATAGTGATCTGACAAGACCAGTTTTCTGAAGTGTGGTATCCCAGTTTATGCAATTCCAAATAATTTCGGGAAGGTTAAACACTTGTGATGTGTACACGAATAGGTTTAACACACAAAACTGTGGTTACTGTCTCTACAAGACTGACAATTACACACTTTCAACACAACTTTCAAAAATTCTATGCTAATTCTAACTACAGGAATAATACCACTTCTGTCTATTCCTACTACTTGATAGTGCTGTTCTGGACTGCTGGTCTGCTATCCTCTGTATGAGGATTTAGAAATATTCATGTGCGTGCTCTGATCACGTATTTTTATACTTGAACAAAAGAATGCTAATAAAAATGTGCACAGTAACATGAAAAGTTTAACAGTTGCCTGGAGAGTTAAGGAACACATTTCCAAATGTACATTAACTTTTGCTTAGGCTGCTTTCCTAAAATACAACTTGTCATACAGGATTCAGAGGAGCCATAACTTGCAAGACCTTCTTCTAGGATATAGAATAACTATTTACACAGTCCCCAGTCCAAAGCTATCAATGGTTTAGTCTCAGATTCCTCAGAAATAAGTTGTGGCAGGATCAAACAATTGACCCAGGAACTAAATAGGATTTAAGTTCATCTAAAATTACAGCCCCCAAGGCCTGTACTCCAACCCACCTCATCTAAGAAATACCCAAATTTATGATGTGCCTGCTTAAGGCATTGCATCAAAGTATGCCTTCCAGATCCAACTGCCGTGCCTCAGGAATGACTGTCAGAGTTTGGTGTCTCACTACAAAAGCAGGTAGATGTGTATCTCTGCAAAGGCAGACCTGCAGGCATCAGAAGTACTTGCAGGACAAATGCATATTATTAGAGAGTTCAAGTGCTGTTTAGACATTTTGCTGAAGTTTTTGCATTGCGATTTTGGACTTCTTACATACCAAACATCTTTGTTTTGATTAGAGTAGCTTTTCTTTCAATCTTATCTAAAGCCAGTCTCTACTCACTGGAATCCCCGAAAATTCAAAATCAAATCTGCACCAGTATGAGCCAAAACAATTACATAAATACAGAACAGCAGAGTTTATAGTATTACCTGTATTAAGGGCAGCCAAGAGAAGGGAAATATTGTAGAGGCAGGTGAATTATCCTCTAACTGGAGGAAAATTGTCAAGATTTGAAAGCCCACTTCTGTGCTCCTTTGCCTGGCAAATATCTTCCATGTGATAATACCTGAAACCATGATTTCAGGATTATTAACCACCTCGTATGCCAGTAACCATTACTTTTACTGGAAAGTTAAAGTATATTGAATGTTTGAAGAGTAAAACTAGAAAAGGCGGTCCTAATCTGGGTAAACTGGGAGGACAAACTGAAATTTTAAAATCTGTACAATCTGTAAACCAGATGGTTCAGAGGGGGATTTAATTGTAATACATAAAATCTAATATGCTGCAGACACAGTCAATCCAGGTTACTAGTTTTCCGCTAAAACAAATATTGCAGCAAGAGGACATACTGTAAATTGAAATTACAGAAGAAACAGAGAAGCAATTTTCCTTAACTAAAAAATATTCTGCAAGACAAATGTACAGGAAAAAAAAAGGCACTGCAGTCTGCCAGGAACAGTCAAATGCTATTATACAAGAAAGCTGGGATAGAAAAGTATGCCTTAATTTGTCAGCTGTTTTGCATTAAATCCAAACTTTTTAGTCCATTATATTTTTTCATACTGTGCATACATATAAACAGAGAAGTTCAGTTGTGTGACAGTTTGGAGACACAATAAAGAATTGCAATAAAAAGAGAAAATATAAAAGGTTGTGTGAGGGAGATGATATTTATTTATTTTCTGGAATAAAATTTAGTTGAGGAAACAGAGTATGGCTATATGGAAATGTGCAGACAGCCACAGCCTAGCCTGTGCTCTAAGCTACCTGGGAGCATGCCAGATTTGGTCCAGTGCTGTGTCACCATACAGTGTGTTTAAGGTAAAAAGTTCTGCTCCAAGATCTGTCTGCAGCCATTTTTGTAGACATGCCCTAAGTGGGGAAAAAAAATAAAGAAAGAAAAAGAAAAAAAAAATCTCAGTTTGCATATACTCTGTGAAAAATTCTTAGAGCTTGGCAGCTAAACTCTCCAAGGATTCCTCTGCATTAAATAAGCTCTATTCCTGAACTGAGCAGGATTCACTGCAATTTTCTCTACAGTTGTTCCTCCTACCATCTAGAGGCAGTGAAAATACTCCTCCTCCAGGGAGCCTGCAGTCTACACTCTGGGTGTTTGAGGAAAGATAAAAAAGTTTGCTGAACCCAGAACTGTTGGAAACAGAGGGACGAGGCACACATGAGACCCTGGAGACCAAAGCTGTGGTGAACACATTAGGTATGGAGGGCAGAAAGTCCATGTCCATAATGATATGTCAGAGGAGGTGCCCAGCCAGGCTGCCCAAAACAGGGGACCCCAGGAGCTATGGACACCAGAGTGCTGTGCAAGGGGTGCAGTCCAGACTCTGGACATTTCTCTGCCACTAGCAGCTGGCTCTGAAAATTCCTTTCACATGTGGACTTACTCCCCTTGCCTCTGTGCCGTGCAGGTGGTGGTGTTATCCTGCTCAGGCCAGGACTGGGCTTCCCCTGCACCTGCCTTCTGTCAGGCTGGGGCATGGGATGAGGCCTGGCTGCCCTGCCCTGCCCTGTTCCACGAACCACTGGAGGCTGGCAGGCACCATGGCTGTTCTGTGTATTGGAGGGTTCTGAATGTAAAACCTCTGCCTGCAGTAGGGTTTTCTCAAACCTTTCAAACCTTTTTCAAAAGGAACCTAGGGCTGATCAAGTATTCACAGCACTCTTGTTAATGGGAACTCCTGCTTTCTGGTGTGCCTGGTGCAGCCTGCCATTTAAGCATGCAACCAGGATGATACCTGCCCACAAGCCATCTCATAAATCCTTCAGCCTAAGCAGTGACCTTGGCTGAGCACAGAGCGTCCAACAACAACAATACCAACACTATAGACACTACAGCTGTAGATTTTCACCCAGGCTACAGCCGGAGACTTGGTGAAGAAGCACAGTCATGGGTCCAGTGCTTAAATCTGCTTTCCACTTACACTGTATAAGAAGACATAAATAGCGAGCAAATGCCTTGTTTTCCACCATTCATCTATATTAATATAATTTCTAAGAATCACAGGCATTAGCCAGAAAAGAGAAAAAAAAAAAGACCAAATATTAAAGACTGTAAACCCTTTGTAGCATCATCCATCCAATACTGTTTATGAAGATAAGGTTTAATTGAAATAATAAACTGATTTAAGTAACAGATGAGGTCAGACAGTTGTCTCTTCTTCAAAACTCTATAGAAAGGAAATATTTTTTCAACTATTTAATTTATGGAAATTTATTGCTAACATTTGCTAAGTAGAAATTTGACAGAAGTTTCCATGTAATTATTTGTCCTGTCTCATGGACTACTATCTGAGGAACAGCATGCATTGAAAAGCATTCAAGAAGCGCATGGAAGAAGAAAGAAGCAGACTTACTCATATGGTTCAGGAAGAAGGGATTCAGAAACACTGTTTTCAAGACCATAGAATCATAGAATCATACAATGGTTAGGGTTGGAAAGGATCTAAAGATCACCTAGTTCCAACCCCCCTGCCATGGGCAGGGACACCACACACTAGACCATATCACCCAAGACTCTGTCCAACCTGGCTTTGAACACTGCCAGGGATGGAGCAGTTATCACTTCTTTGGGCAACCTGTTCCAGTGCCTTGCCACCCAAAATCAAACAAGGCTGTTCAATAAATGGTCTGAAGTAATAGTAGCAATAGTTCCTAAACAGCCACAAACTAAAACAAAACATATATGAGATATAAAGGGATTCAGATTAATCCTGTCAGATCTTTTCCTCTTTCTACTGATTTTTTTTAGCCATAACAAATGTCAAATCAGCACTGGTTACCATTAATAGAAGGTAAGTTAGAGGTTTTGAGTTCATATGCACATATGTTTAATTTTTGGTTTAGGTGACTGTCCCCAAAGTCTATCAGCGGGATAAATCTATGGAATCATAGATTTTGGCTGTTCTACCTGTGAGAACAGAGCTGTGATCTGCCACATAGACCTGCACAGAAGTCCAGATTTATTTATCTTAAATTCCTGTACCTGCATTTTCTGCTAGCTGCTTGGAGGCCTTCAGGAGCACCTAGCCAGTGGGAAACATTAGATTAAGGAATTTATGTGGAATTGAAGCCATCCAAATCTGGGCCAATGTCTCATCATTATTGCATCTATAGAAGTGCTTCTCAGGGAATTCATTCTACCTACTTATTTTTTTCAGCTATTTTGATCATTTGTGTGCCCTGGTTCATTCCCCAAATTGCCAATAATATGTAACAATCACAAAGGCAGCACGGTAAATCACAATAATGTGGCACAGCTCAAGTCTTCGAAACAAATTCCTGTGCATTTGTTAAAAATCTTGACAGCCTGTTCCGCGAAGCTGGTAAAGCCAGTAAGGTGGTGCTGTTTATAGCAACATGGCTAATCAATGCACACACATCTTTTCCTGCAAGGTTGCTCAAAGTAATTAGCAACAGTGATACAGGGAGTTAGAAAGCAAAACTGAAAAATAACGGGTATCAGCTACAAACCACTCAAACATAAGAGCAGCAGGGTACAGAAAATTCTTGGCTAGAAGGTACTTTCTTCATGGGGGATTTTAGCTGCTCATAAATCTGTTTGGAAACAGATATATCCGAGCGTGCTGTGTCAAAGAGAAAATTTCATCATTTGCAAAAAAAAAAGGCAAAACTGCCCTAGATCTAATTCGTACTGAGAGGGTGGAGTTGCCTGATGATACGAAAATAAAGGAATATCCTACAGCCAAGGACTATAAGCTGTTTAAATTTAGTATGGCAAATGATGGATCTATTGTAGAGTACAAAGAAAAACAAGCAAACTCGCATTAAAACATCTAAGCTAAGTTCTTAGTCATTTCAAAGTGAATATCAATGTTGTCATTGACTCCAGGGGGGGTCTAGAATTTAATTTCTGATTAATAAAATGCATGGAAGGTGACTGATGAGGGATATTCAAGTCTTCCTCTTTTCTACTGCTCTGTAAAAAAGCAGTCAATGTTCCTTCAAATGAAAAGGGCCTGAAATATGGTGAAATAAATACAAAAATTCTACTGAAATTAGAAGATAATCAAATTAGATTATAGCCAACAAAGCACTCTCACTCCAGGATAAAATTTGTAAGAGAAAAGAATAAAAAAGAAATGTTATGGGGCTGTGAGAACAAAAAAGATTTAAAGTGTTCCTAAAATTCCTAATGAGAAAGTCCTTTCAATAGAAAAGGAAGATTACATTAACAAAAATTCAGAATTATAAAGATGATGAACTATTATGTAAAAATATGCCCTTAACAATAATAAAAATGTAAAAGAATGGAAGACAGTAAAGATAAATGTGAACAATTAACAAAGAGGGTTTCGTATTAATTGACTCTTACGAAAGAGTAGATAAGAGTACTTTTGCAGATTTGAACACAGCTGAGTCAGCTCTCCTTAATGTTATTGTCCTCTGATATTAAGAGATTCTACAAACATGTTTTGTACGATTGACAAATATTTGCTGAAAAGATAACTGGAAGAAAGGAGGAAGTTTGTCTGCAAGAAAATTGCAGGAAGCCTAGCAATTACGTTCTCTTAGATTAATCACTGAAGTCTTTGTGCTGGAAGTCATGGCTCAGTTTAGATATCCAGAAGCACATCTGCATCTTTCTGAGAGTCAAGCCTACAGAAAAATAAATAATAAATAAACCTCTTATCCAGACAGGAACAGTTAAGAGAATGACTGTAAGTAATAAAACTTCCCAAAGTACTTGATTTAACTTAGAATTGCTAGGTATCTTGGTATGTTAAATTTAGGATCAAATAGCGGATCAGGAGAGTGCCACTTGGGGGAGGGGGGATGGGGGGGAGGGATGAAGAAGGGGATCAAAATCACAAAGGAAAGCAGCCAGTTCCTAGAAACTGAATCTTTCTAGAGAATCCTTTAGATAGAGTTCAGTCAGAAACCACGATCCTATCATTTACACAATGATGATGATGAAAGCTTCTTTCTCTGCTGCCTTTCTGTCTGTAAATAAATTTGGTTCCAGCATTTTAACAACAGGAACTTCTGCTTGCTTTGTTTTCTAACAGCTTCTTTTTTCTTATCACTTTAGGCATTAACAGTCAGGAATCTGTTAATCTGCAGAGCGTGATTTAGCTTGATTAACATTAACAATGTATCACTTCTTTGCTGGTTGACTTACAGAGAGGGAAATTTAATGAACTCTTCACCTGCTTTGTTATCCACCTTTTGTCTCAGTTTAAAATGTAATGAAAAGCACACAGAATGTTCTTCCACTTTTACAAATGAGGAGGTTCCTCAAATCTGCATGATCATATGCCACTGTCACAGGAGCAACACTGAACTGAAATGGCAGCAGCTCCTAGCCTCAAGAAAAGCCAGTGCAGGTACTGAAGGATATGTACTCTCTATCCTCAGCTTGTCCTTCTCCCCAAGGCCATAACAGGACTATTACTGTGTGACATGGGAAGAGACAGGTATCTATGTATTTATTATTATATATTATGGAGGCACCTACTCTCTTGCTCTTGCATTCCTCCAGAGCAGGCTCTTCCAGTAGCACTAATCAAGCTCTTTTATTTGGGAACCCGTACTATAATTTCACTGCAGATAGAGCAGAAAAAAATACTCCCACAACTTGAATTTTAAAAATACTGTGATCTGCAAAGACAGCAAGAGATTCTGCCATTCTTAGTCCTCTTCAAGCCTAGTTCATCCAATCCAAATTGTAATTACACATAGCAAGGAAAGTCATACTCTACCCATATTAACTTGGACTAATCTTGCGAAACACAGAAACACAAAACGTCATAGAAACACAAATGTTCAGAATGTTGGTTTATATGGTCATGTACAGAAGGATTGCTGATAAATAATGTTGGGACTCAAGTAAAGCTTCTCCAGAAATAACCTACAATATGACAAAATGAAGGCTATAGAGTCATTGAGATATTAAATATGAAAGACCTTTCCAGTTTACTTACAGCATTCAGTATAACAGATTTATTAGAAGTTCTTATCTTTATGGTAAATGATGCATAAATGATGGCAAAGGTGTACAAGAGAACTGTATAAAGACTCTTGCAGAGTGAATAAATTGGTTGGGTGCTAGCTTTTCTAAGGGTGAATGGTTCCACTGACTTGTTTAGGGCATATCATGCAATGATGGATGTAAAATTACAACATTTTAGAATGCCAGCAGTTCAAGGGAAGATTCCAAATTTATGAGGTACAACACTCTTATTCTAATAAACCAAACACATGGCCTCAGCCTCTCCCTGCAGGAGAATCATTTTTCTATTCCAAGGCAGGAAAGGTAGAACAAAGTACCTAGTATGCACAAGAGCTCAATTTTACTGTATAAAGCTGAAGCTCAGTTGAAGACCAAAGACTTAATTTTTTGTTTTGTTTTCATACTTGCAACTGTATTTTAAGGCAATCATTTCCACATGTAATAATGTCATTTTGAATTGAGAGCAGCATTCTAGCGAGCTTTCTGCAAAATTCCCACCTTCTTTTGTACCATAGTCCATTGCCATTGCCACAGAGCTTTTATAATATACATAGAGAAAATGTCAATTCAAATTCAAAGACAGAGAATACCTTTTTTGATGAAGCATCCTGTATATCATGTACTAGCTGGAGGTGTTCTCTGCTGCTTGACAGGGAACAATGGCATGACAAGGAGGGAGAGAAGGAGCCTTTAACCAGTTTAATGTGCAAAGAGTTGGCACTCACTGAAAAGTCATTTGCCTGTTTGCTATTTTTTTTAAGTATGTCTCTTTCCTTTGACTTGTCATTACTCCTGTAATACACAATTTTGTCTTCTGTTTGTAATTTTCTGCTGCAGTGGTTCCAAAGGTTCAAAATAATCTCTTTCTGTCTTACTAGAAACAAGATAAGGGAATGTGTATCTAAATAGTTTGCTTATTCCAAAACCTAAATGATGTCCCATTTAATGTACCTTTCACTGCTATACTTTTCTTACTGCTGCTGCAGAGGCCTTACATGGATGCTTGTGTTCTGTACGTTTTATACTTTCTGAAAGTGATTTGGACCAAAGACATTTTTCATAAAAGAAAATGCTTGAATTTTTTTCGAAATGGCAATCTGTTAAGCACTATTCTGTGGACAAAAAAAGACATCAGAAAGTCATTGCCCTTTTCTTCTGGGAGAGAGAATTAGTCTATTAAATGCAAGGCAACACAGAATTCTACTTGAAGCTAAATAACGTATTTTGAGCTGTTATCAGGCACATTACATGACATTAAAGATAAAATTTAAGAATTGGTGGAGTTTCTACCGTTCTTGCATGCAGTTTATTTTTCAAGTTAATCTTTCAAATATTGAAAGTTCACATTCAGTGCCTTGATCAAAAATGATAAATGAACTACTGAATTAGAAGAAGATGCTGCTATTATTTTAACCAGTAAACTAACTCAGGGTTAATCTGGGTGTTATTTAGCCTATTGAAAGTGTTTTGAGTGAACATATGGTTTCTATTGTGAAATCAAGGCACAGTTTTAACTATGAATATAGATAATTACCCTTTGGACTTTAAACATTTATATGTGTCACGTTATGTTGGAGCATTTTTCATGGTCAATAGGTTGAAAGGTTATAGAGTTGAAAATGTAAATTGAGTGTGTTTGAGTAAAACTATCCAGTGAAATGATAGTACAATTCACTACTGCTCTCTCTCGGAAAAAGGTAGTAATAACACTCAGTGAGCATGAGCAATGTAGCAGGCTATTTATTTAAATACAGATTGTTATGGTAAAAGATTTTAATATGAGAATTACAGGAATTCAACCATCGTATATATTGCTAGAAAATCCCTGGTTACTGAAGCTTAATTTTATATATACACACAGCATATTTGGGGACCTAATTATAATGCTAACAACAAAACCTTTAAATAAACTGTGTGTGTGTGCAAGCCTTAGAGCCAGGAGTATTGCTATATCCCCACCAATACATTCTGCTCTTGATTTAGACTTGAAAGTGTGTTTAGTTTTCCTCCCTGAGTGTAGCCCTTGGCAACATCCCCTTCCAAGGAGCCAGACATCATGTCTGCACTGAGGATGGCTGAAGGACCCAGCAAGTATGTGCAAGGAGTACTAATTTCCCTACGGCGCAGTGGCTTACTCGCAGCAGCCCTACCACCATGCATTTACCAGGACAACCCCATCAGCCTGGGATATATCCCCATCATATGTGGGTTCTAACAGCCCACATAATAATATAATAATGTAGTTCATAGTGAGAGAAAGCTGAAGGTCTTTCTAGTCCCTGGCCTAAGGAGGCACATTTTCAACCTGCTTTAACAGTGGGAAGCATTTCAGGTGAGGTGAGCAGCTTCCTGCTTTGTCCTCGTGGATCGCTGTGATGCTGAGTACTAAGGGACAGCACTTAGCACTGAGTTTATTTCTTCAGGGATAGCATGCATTTCTCTGAACACCAGTTTGGCACACTCCAGAAAAGATGTACCCTAGTGTTAACTGTAGAATACCTGTGTTATATCCGTTGAACTTCTAGCCATTGACAACCTGGGAAATACATGACCCAAAACACCTTTAATAAAAATTAGTTAACTATTTAATAATTCTTTATTTTGGCCTATGTAATGGACATTAACAAACACAGAGTAATGCAAAGCCCACAAATAATTGCTACAAGAACACCAAGGACTTCCAAAAAACACCAAAAATAAAACATTTATTCTTGTTATTATGCTTCTATATATGTCATTTTTATTATGTTTTAAATATATATTTCTATGCATTGTATCAGATTTTGCAAGAGAATGCAGTCTTTCTCCATGCACACTAAAGAATAATGAAATCCCTTTTTTCCCTGCCAACACGTGTGCTTTATGTAACAGAAGTCATTTTAATTACAGCACATCTCTATTCCTGCTCTCCCATTTTCAGAAACACACACACAAAAAAAGCATTTTTTTTTTGTCATTTCTAGAAGTATGCTTATTCAAAATACCCTTTGATTACTCTTTACACCATTGAACCACATCCAGAACTGCTTCACGTATTTGTTGCTTTCCATAACTACCTGGTTTTTAGCACTTTCCAACATTGTTTTCTAACTTCTGAAGAATTACTTCTTTCCTTCTTTCCCTTCCATCGTAGGTGGTCGCTCCCTGTCACTATCAGTCTGGGAACCATGCACTGAGTAATTGCTAATATCTACTAGCTGTTCCCCGGTAATAGCAATTAGCAAAAATTCATTGCTCTGTGAAAAATCCCAAATACTAACATTTCCTGGCATTATCTTGAAGCAGTAAGATTGTGCTATTTAAAAGATGAATTCCCATGAATCCATGTGCAGTTTCTGAAATGCAGTTTCTGAAATGTTTTGGATCAGTCTAGGTAGCAAGCATTTTTATTTTGGATGAGCTGAAATGAAACATGATATTTTCTTCCAGTTTTCGTGATAGAAAAATTGAATATTATTGGCCTAGTTAAACTGTGTCAGTGTCACAGAACTGTCATTTGCTATTAAAAGCACTAAGGTAAAAAATTATTGAGCAGCTTTCCCAACTATTACCATTACTGCTCTTCACAGTTTGTGCTACAGTAATATTAAGAGGCATAAGCTGAGAGCAAGGCTGTATTTTGTTAGACATTGTAAAAATATATAATAGGAGATCTTTCCCAAGAGAGTTTAAGAATATCTGTGAAGAAGATAAGATTGAGGAGGGGGAGCAGAAGAAATTGAAGGCTGGTGCAGGCCAATGGCAGAACGAGAATTAGGAAACTTTTATTTTATTTTTGTTTTATTTTTAAACCTCAATTTGTTGTTCCCTTAAAATCAGCCTTTTTGCTTCTTTTTATAAATGTATTTTGTTTACTTTTTTCTTGTGTGCCACTTTACCTTTTTCTATGTCCCTCCTTTCCTTCTTTTTCTTTTCTCACTTATTTCTCAATTAGTCTGAAAATCATTTTCCCAAAATACTCAGTTGTACCATCTCCTTTAATCTATTCTGTTTCTGTTCTTACGTTAGCTCTTGGACCAGTCTCCTCTCTAAGGAAGTGTGTCTCTGTTACTCCACTCCTATATATGCTTTTCAGATTTGCCTGCTGTTTTTACCTTTATTGTTTGTGTGCAGACAGGAATTTTAGATTCCTTGATTAAAGATCAAATTCTTGGGGAAAATGAAAAAAAAAATCCCTGAAGATTTTATAACCCAATGCTAGAGAAAACAAATTACCATGATTTTCTTTTAATGGGGAAAAAGAAGAAAAGAACTACCAGCACTCTCCAGAAGTTGTGCCTTCCCACCAGCTGGCGTTGGAGGTGAGCCTAGAAAGAGGTGACAATTGCATTTTTTCTCTGCACTTTGAATGGGATTTCTGGTGAATACTGCATTTACATAGAAACAACTGCTGCATGGAAATATACTTTCAAATGTGCAGGAAGCCTATTTTGTATGTGAATTTTCAAATCACCTAAGAGACTCGCGTATTTTAGATCACACCAGAATAGAAAGGCTCCCAGAAGTTGGCTTTGGTGTGCCTGTCGCTGTTTGTGTCTCTCTGCAAGGCCTCAAGCTGCAGCTGAAAAAATACTTAAATGGGGCCACTACATGTTTTTAATCCCCCTCTTACTTCCACCAAAAGGATCTAATTTTTTACCATGCAAATATTCATTCCTATTTCATTCCTAATAAGCTTATCTTGCTGATAGTTCAACTAAGCTCATGTTGTATTCAAAACTCAAAGTTTCCTAATTAAAGTCCAATTCCAGTTTTCCTCCTTAGATATTCAGTGCTTCTGCACACTGTGAAGAAAGATATTTTTAGAAAATATGGGCCACTTAATTCCCATTAAGTTTTCTGTAACAGATGGTATAGTTATTTGATTTATGCATTCACCTTCACGTGGCCCTGCTGACTGCCAGGTTTTTTTAAACCTCCGAAATTCTTTTTTGTTATGCACTGAAACCTCACCCTTTCCCCTGCATGAAATATTAGTTTTACTTAGAAAATCTAACTGCGTGCAATTTTCATGTTACTGAAATTGTGCACGGTCCGGTGATTAATTGTATTGTCTTGATCACAGCCTCAGCCTGATGTTCAGGGCTCATTACAGCAAGAGGAATTCAGCAGAACACGAATCTTAACCAGGTGTGGCTTATTAAAGTGGCAGTGCCCAATTTAAAGACCATAAAGGATTTGTATCAAAATTGATGCTTTTAGCTACTTCCCCCTCCCAGGATCGTAGAGATGTAATACAAAAAGGACAATGTAGCTTGCTCATGGAAATCACTCACATCCATCATGTGAAAAAGCAGCTCAGATCCGTTCCTCCCTTGAGTGGGAAGAGTTGCAATATGCCTTTAGGACAGCACATTCATACCAAACATCTTCAAAACTTTTCTTAGTTTGACACAGATTACAGTTCCTAATGCACAGTTTACATTATATGCTGAATCATGTATTTATTATCTCTCAGAAAGATGTTTTACTTTCCTCTGAAGATGTGCGTACTGCATCAGTACAAATACTGAGGAGATGTAAATGTTGTAGGAAGATACCAACAGCATTTATCTTGAATTCAACCAAGACTTCATATTTTCATTCCATTTTTAATGCAGTCTAATCTGATATGTAAAAACAGCAGAGAGGAAAAATACACACACATGACCTGGGTAACTTTTTACTACGAGATGAGCCTATCTTCACCCCAGTGTGAGTGCTGGTCCCTCACAGCTGACATCAATATGCTGGTGGTAAGCTGTCAGGTGGACAGCAGGGCTCATTACCTACCAGAGAATCAAGACAGTTTCCTGTTTGTTCAGATTTTGGAAAGCTTTCAAAGCAGAGAAGTTTTAAGTGGGATTGTTGCTTTGGATAAGCCATGTAAGTTGGGTGTGCTTTTGTTGCTGCTGTTGTGAAGAACTACAGTCTGATACTTCTATGCCTCAGAAATGAGAGTAAAACTTTACACTTTCTCACAGCTATAGAAAATAAATTCTAGGTGAAGGGGTTAAGTTTGAAATTGTAGTTTGCTGCCATTTCATTGTGCCATGTTGGCGTCAGGTGAAAGTATCAAATGCAGCCATGTATTCACCAGTTATAGCATGTAAAGTAGCTGCTCCTCACAGGTCAGTGCTTGTTTGTGGTTCCTTAGACCTAACAAGTATTTTCCTACCAGTAAGAATGGGACTGAGCCTGCTGTGAATCTTTTGGAAAAAAAAAAAGATAAAAAAGACTTCTGAGCCTTCTGTGACATTGCTTGTGACTACGAAGGATTTGATCTGGTGAGTTGATGCCCATTTTCTCATAGCATGTGCCTCTGAAGTTCTTACAATCAGAAAACAGTATGTGAACTCCAACACTTTAGAGTAAATATTGGCTGTTTAAAGATAGTGACTCATAAAATGACCAGCTTCCTTGCTATTAAGGAATGAAAGGTGTGCTGGTTTTGCCTGTAATAGAATTAATTTAGTTTAGTTATCACTAGGTAGTGCATACACAGAGTCAAGGCCTTTTCTGCCTCTGACCAGATCCCTTAAGTGAGTAGTCTAGGGGTGCACAAGGAGTTGGGAAGGAAAACAGCCAGGCCAGCTGAACCCAACTGATCAAAGGAATATTTAGAATAGAATCATAGAATATTTAGGATTGGAAAGGACATTAAGGTCATCTAGTTCCAGCCCCCCTGCCATGGGTATGGACACCTCACACCAAACCATGCTACCCAAGGCTCTGTCCAACCTGGCCTTGAACACCGCCAGGGATGGAGCATTCACAACTTCCCTGGGCAACCCGTTCC
>JANHGB010008190.1:0-17625 GCA_026283785.1 Coracopsis vasa
GGGTGCTGAGGCGCCGGCACAGGGTGCCCAGAGAAGCTGTGGCTGCCCCATCCCTGGCAGTGCTCAAGGCCAGATTGGATGTGGCTTGGAGCAACCTATTCTAGTGGAAGGTGTCCCTGCCTATGGCAGGGGGTTGGAACCAGATGAGCTTTAAGGTCACTTCCAACCCAAACCATTCCATGATTCTATGACTCTCTATTTACCAAGGTGCATTTTTAGGTGGATGCTCTTGCAGGTGCGGTGCAAGCAGCTGCAGCTGAGCACAGGGAAACACCAACAGCAGAGTCAGGCTCCAAATGAAATGAATTAAAAGGGAATGATTTCCCCAAATGGAGGCTGGGGGGAATCATCCGAAACAAATTAAAATCAAAACAACTTTTCAGCAGGAAGCAGTGGAACAGATGTAATAATATTTATTACTGGAAACTGCTAAACATGACAATTAATTTGGAAGGGACTTAAATGGATTAAGCCCTTCCTTTTTTCTACTGGAAAATACGGAGGAGTCATGAATCACAGCAACACCTTCAGCAATGGAGATGTGTTTTCCTGGAAGCTTGTTCAGAAACAAGAGTGAAAAACACCCTGAAAAGTCCCAAACTGGACAATAATCTGTTGCATTAACTGTATCAGTGCCCTTATTACTATGCCTAGAAATATTAGGGGGAGGCAAAAGTCAAACCACTTTTTCCATATGTCAAGTTGGGCATTTCGGTCTGAACCAGAAAAGCACCTGACAGGGGTTAAAAATCAGCCCTGTGTTTTGTGATGCTCTAAGCACAGAAATAGTTTTAAGCTCATTCAGATGCTCAAAGTTGTACAGATGATTAAACGCTTGGATAGAGCAGGGTGCAACCCCCCCGATACCATATAGAGGGAGTATTATTCAAACAATGTTTACGTTGGCATGAGAACATGGAACTCCTTTCCCACAAAAATGTATAATGTTTAAAACAAGATCATCCCACCTTAGGACATTAAGTAAAACATGAAGAAAAAAGAGATAATAAACCAATTCCATTCTAGGAGCACTGAAGGTGATTCTTTAACTGTTTTCTACATACTCACTTAGAAGGCATTTAGCCACATTGCTTCCTGATAGTTAACAGAGAGAGAATTGAGAAGCACCATTCTGGTAAGAGTAGGAAACCAATTTCATTTTTCCAAAAGGAAATGAAAAGTGCTTCACAGCACTGAAATACGCCCATTGCAAACACTGACTCTGCAAAGCGACCTTTTCCTTCTGCAAACTCTCCAGCAACATTCTGCTCCGCTCCACTTATCAGCATTGCCTTCCCTTTCTTTGCCATTTTATACAGCAATCCACATCTTCAAAATTGTCATGTTCCTCCCCAAATAGTACTATGCTTAGGGAGGTTATAAGGAGGTACTAATACAGCTGTGGTTATTTAAAGAGTACAAGTAAATATGACACGCACATTCTCACAAATAGAAAGCAGCTGGAAGAATACTGACAATGTCAGGGTTAGGTGTAAACTCCATTTTCCTATCAAAAACTATGGAAACAGAAAAAGAACTGAGAAAAATTTGCTCTTTGCTTAAGCTGAGACTTATTGCTGCTGATACTGGATGTGGCTCATACAAGAGACAAATTGCTTCATGTCTCCAGGCTTTGCTAATCTGATCCCAGAAAGAAAGTTCATTCTGATTTCCTCCCTAATAGCTTACATGTATTTTCTTTGGCAGATTCATTGCAATTGTGAAAGTATTTTGTCCCTGGATGTGAGGAGGTTTTCTTTCTAACAGTGACCTAAACCCCTGAGATTTTGACCCATTTATTGGCTCTGTAAGGAACCTAAGAGACCTTTTCAACAAGGACATGGTTGTATTTGACCTATTCCTGCAGAGTCCTTCAAGAGGCAATGGGGAGAGAGACACCTCCAAAACCTGATACATCCTAAATGAGTTATATGGGAGAAAAGGAGGGTAATGGGCCATAAATTCAGTCTGATCTTGCTCATCTCCATGTAAAGCCAGCCCTAAAAGCCAAACATTGCTGTCATCCAACAGCCCCAGAAGCCATCCTTGTGGAAAGGGTTAATAAAACCCTCAAGTAATGAGACGCGAGCTGCTTCGGGGCATTTCAGCTGTTGAAGTGCAGGTGTCACTTATGGAAACCTCACAAAACACAGTCTTTTTCCTACCACCAATACTGAAGCCCACAAGGAATTACTCTCACACTTACAACCAGATGCTGCAAATCAGAGAGCAGGAGGAAGGTCCCACCACAACCCTTCGCTCAAGCAGAGGACACAGGGAGCCAGATAGCATTCCCAGTGACTCCGGTGCAGTGATTCCAGTAGAAGCCCTGCGGTATGCTGGAGGGGTACCAAGGATGCCACAGCAGAAGCTGGCCACTTGTCTCCTACAGCAAGAGCAAGGCCATTGAGCCAGGTCACTTTTATTTATGGGCTCCTCCAGCATAACACTGAACCACTTTGGTCAGCAATGTCCCATTGGAAACTCAGCCTCCATGGCCAAAGTCAGCACCTCCCCATGGCTTGAACTGCCCACACACAGGAACACAGGGGATCCTGGACACTGCTGAGACCTGGCAAGGGAGATGGGAGAGAGGTAGATAACTGCTTTACAGTCTCCCAGCATCCAGCCATCACTCACTGCGCAATTTGTGGAGCTTTAATCTGGACCAACATTAGTGATAACCAATAACCCCATCTTCTCAGGTCTGTCTGCCTCTGTTTCCAACCCAATTATATGCTTGTGGCCATGACTTATCTCAGTTATTTATGCACCAGGTACAAAGTTAAACCAAATCTTTCCAATTAAAACAAGATTGTCTTTGTGTGCCCCATGCCCATTCTTGTATTACAAGAAACAAGAAAAAAATGAGTCCCCCTTTTTCCCCTCCTGTACTGCTCCTGCCTCAGCCCTCTCTTCTTCCAGCTGATCCAGGAAGGCTGCAGCATCATAAGCCCAGAAACTCAACCATAAATCCTTTGAACCTGCTCACAGATTTCTCCCTAATCAAACACCCCAGAAAAACATCTTTTTTCCCATATCAGCATCTCCTCACTGGGTAAAAGTACAAGACAGCAGATTTTAGAGGAATTAAGGAATTACTCTGGTTGAAAAGGGTAATAATAGTCATCACCATAAGCTAAGATTCAAACTGACATTGTGGTAGAGGCAATAAGGCATTATGTTTTTCCAGCCCACATTTCTTAAACCAAACATGCAGCAAGGAGCATGGTGAGGAGGAGGAGGAAGAGAGACTGAAGGTGCCCATCACCCGTTGCTGCCATGTGATGCCAACATGACTGGTGCTCACAGCTCTGCTCACATCATTCCCTGGTTTAAAGCAGGGATGTATCTACCCCAGAAGCCTGTGTGCGCATGGGAGGAAAGCAAAGCAATGTAATACTCCTTTGGCTCAGTCCCTGGAGAGGTTGTGTTTCACTGAATTAATAGTCTATTTAGATCTGCTCAGCTCCAGCTTCTTAAGAAACTAATCCAGACAAACCCAAAAACACTAATAACATTTCAGGTTGGGCTTCAAGTGAGATTAGAGAACATTTATTTTGCTTCCAGTATTTTCTGATTGCTCCCAACCTTTCCTTGCACAAGCATCCAAACGAGGAAATAGGAACAAAACGATAAGTAGGAGGGTTTATGTTGAATTAAATTCCACTGGAAGAAAAAATATCAAGCCAAGCTCAGTAAAACTGATCCACTTAAATTCAGCAAAATAAATGGACAGGGACACACTTGGCTGCACATGGAGAAAATTGGGGATTTACAGGTCCCTATTCCAAAACTACTGCAATGAACTTTGTCATCTGCCTTTTAAATCTTAGCTACCAGCTCACCTACAACTCACAGGAAACTCTGATTTGAAGTTGCTTGATTTCTGGGGGGATTCCTTTTGATCCCATGGTATGAATGCATTGACTGAGGTGATGGAGAGCACCCCTTAATCTGAATATTTAAAACCATAGATTCAAACTCAGCTTTCTCCTAAAATCCTACCATTAGCTTGAAATCCAGCACATATATACATATATATATATACGTCAAAGCAGGGGAAAGTGGGAAGGCTCAGAAATGCAGATCTGGAATTCCAATTGCTCTGACCACTCTGCCTGTGCCCATGGGGCTCAAGGAGAGGGCAGAGTGTTTTATTACCCACACAACAACTTATGCAAGGAGGGTGGTTGTACAGGAAACATCTCAAGGTGAAAACAGCAAGTAGTAATGGCTGGGGAATAAAAGTAAACCCTGTTCATGGGGGGAGAGCTGGGGTGAGTGTGTTTGCTTTAAGCATCGCAGCAAAATAGGTTTAGAAACTGACACAGCCCAGGATAGTGCCTGGGAAATCAATACCAGGACCCAGCACCTTACCCACTATTCGGTCTTGCTCAGATTTATTGGCTGATAAGTGGATCATGCAAGTAGGTATAAAGCCGAAACAAGATTATGTGTGAATGATAAGGAGGTTATAGCCTATAAGGAAGCACTGTGCAGCCCAGGAAAAGGCTCTGGTGATTAATGGCAGCCACTGCAGTGGTTTACATAGCACTTGGCAGTGGGACAAAATGCAAAAGCTGGATGAGGTTGTGTTAGAGACATGGAAATAGAGATGTGGGGCCAGTTCCACTCACCCTGAAACAGAGAGAGATAAATTATGCCTGTCAGCACTCACCAGGCCCTAGGGCCAGCACATCTCCCCATGACCCTCACTAGGTTTTCCCTTTACTTAGTGCCTGTCCTGCAGTGCTGCAAACATGAGCTGCCTCCACTGCATTTCATGGGAGCAGACCCATAGCGCGTTAACTCCTGCATACCAAGAGGGGAAAAGGATGTTTATTGGGGCTATTGCATGGATTATGCAAATTTCACCCTGTTCAAATGATTTCAAAGCCTTAAAACTCCACAATGAGGTTTTTAGAACAACCAGTTGTGTAACTTTGTCCCCACAAGCCCATGGTACAGGATCCAGGAGCATTTCCCAGCCCCGGACAGGGACATGTCACCTTTGCTTCCCTGTCTCTATGCACTTTGTTTTTCACTGGGAAAGAAACTCAGGCATATTAGAAAGAAACTCTAATATTAAACATATATATATGTTCCTATATATATGTATATTTACATATATATTTTTATATATATGCTTAATATTAGAGTTTTGTGAGCCTACACCTTGGAAAACAAATATTTACTAGCTCTAGCACAAGGAAGGTTTATGTTAATTCTGAGTAATTATATTGAATTTTATATATATATATATGTATATATATATAATAGTTTACAATCTTTGCTTGAAGTCATTATCCCTCTACCTGCTTCTGGAAGCGAACTGGCACTGTTGATTTACAGATGAGGAGAACAAGATGTGAGGACAGCACATGATTTCCACACTGAGCCGCTGTGGATGGGAAGCCATCGCCTGGGGCCGTCCCCCAAGCTGAGCGTGTCCCGAGGCTCTGTGCTCCCAGCCCACGGCCAGGGCTCTTGAGCATCATGTGGGCTGGAAACAGACCCAGGAGCTTTGGGAACCTGTCAGTGACAGGAGGAGACAAGCAAAGACAGACAACAGGGACACCACCCTGGGAATAGAAGGAGAAAGCTTTTCTGCAGGGCAGGAAAGCATAAATGAATACTGAAAAGGTCCTTAGGGCTTTATTTAGCCCTTGCAGCCCCCACCTCTCTAAAGGAAGGCTCCAGGCAGGGCCACAGGCTGTACTACAGACACCTATAGAGGTGAATACCCACAGGCAGAGCACAGCAGTGTTAAACAGTGATTTCAGACCTTCCCCATCTCCCACATGCCACAGAGAAAAATCAGGCACATCCAGGTGACCAGCACTATCACTTGCAACCTGTCAGAAGCTGTCTGTGTGTTATAAGCCCTCCCAAGCCTAGCTGGAAATAGATATCAAGTTTAAACAGTTATTTTGGGAGAGGAGAGACAGTGCAATCATATAACTTCATTTCCATAAGAACATGGCTAGAACTGCTCACATTATCAGGTTACTAAAGTGTTGCCTTGGTGCAGGATGCCTTCATCATGCCTCAGATACCTGCACGTTTAACGTGCTCAAGAGGCAAAATTTATGGAGCTATTAAACATCGCTGACATCTGTCTTACTATATTATAAAGCACTTCTTAATAAAACAAATTCTTCACTATACAACACAAGTCTTAACATGAGAAGCAAACAGCCAAGGAAAGGCATCTGTATGGACTCAGGCTGAATGTATGTCAAACCCACCGGGTCCTGGGCAACAAAAACCAGAGCTATCAGCAACCTACCCATTGTCATAAATAATGTTTGGCAGAAATTAATACAGAAAGGGATTTGTCAAGTTAGTTTCCCTTCATGGGTCAGAATCAGGGGTGATTTATAACATGCACCTTGAACAAATAAGGAAAAGACACAACATTTGGCCACTGAGTTGTTAAAACCAAGCACTGAAAAGAAGCAGAATGTTCCATAGCAATGATGGAGTTGTGCTGACTTATATGTCCTGAAGATCTGATATGTGGTTTACTCTGTTGAAGGCATTCCTCAAATGATGTGCAATGCTCCATCAATCCCACATCCAGCAAACTCCACCAGCACAAGCTGGAAGATGCTTTTGAAGCATAAAGACACTAAACCACGTGCCTGCCCTATCCCGTGTGGGCTCCCTGGGACGTTGTGGAGGTAGGAACCCTGTAAATGCTTCAACTATGGCTGTCTACAGACTTGATTTCATATTTGATGTTACAGATTCTGTACAGGTTTGAGGCACAGGAAACACCGATGCACTGCAGAAAACATTTGCTCTTTGCCCTTTGAGGCTAAAGAAAACAAAGCAAAGGGCATTAAGCTAAAGGCAAACCTCTACCAGTTTCTTCTTGGTTTTCCCCACAATGCCAGGGAATCCTTTACATTTGGCCCCAGTGTGCATCACGGCTGCATTTACTAAAGACCATGCGCAAAATGCAGCTGCCTCGCCCTGGCAATTGTCTCCTAGCAGCACAAAACAGAAGATAAAGAATGTTAAAGATCAACTTGTCTTATCATGCTTCAGCTGCAGATGGGTTTGTGCAGGCAGAGGCACAAATTATACCTTAAAACAACAGGGTTCTGACATCGAGAAAACGATTGCAGCTCATTTTCAACCTGGTCTCATCAGTCAGATTCCCACTGCTGCACCTCCAAGTGTAACACCAAAGCACACTACAGACAAGGCCAGGGATGAAAAAAAGGGCTGGAGTGGAAATCCAGATGTTAGTTGTATGCAGTGGACAGAGGCAGGCCCAGAGGTGTATGAAGGTTAATACAAGAGGCCTTAAAAGTGACACTGGTGTGCTATATCCTCAGCTGTCGGCTGCATCCAGAGTTTACATAGGGAATAAAAGAGGAATTTCCGAGAAGCTTATTGTTACTGCAAATACCCTTGAACATAATTATGAGGGTAAAAGGAAGGGGGGAAACCATCACTGAGCTTGAACTGGACCAATTTAAGAACTTCTTCAGGAGAAACAAGGTCACCCCATCCTACACTTACGAGTCAAATCAATAATCCTGTTCTTTGCTGATAACCCTCCTGACCACCAGCACGATCACGGATACAAGCTCAAGCTGGTGTTGTGGGAAAGTCAGACCTATCCTGGCTTATGTCTTTCTGCAGCCAGCCTTACCCAATACCTTATTCGGAGCCATTTACGTGCTGCAGAAATCAGCACGTTGGGCCCACCGTGGGTTTGTTTGGGTACAAACATGTCTACAGGCTGTGTGGGCTGCCTCTCATACTTGAGGCACTGTGTTTTGCTATTCAAGAGCATTAAAGAATCCAATCTCCACTTCCGGAGAGCGTTTCCCAGGCGACTTTCTTCCGCTGCCCTTGCTCCGGTGAGGAACATCAAGAGCCGCTGCAGACCTTTGAAGACCCAGCCAACAATCCCAACGTCTCCTTGGCAAACACAGAGCCTGCAAGGCAATCATCCCACCTGACAGCTCCGGAGCGAAGGGGTGGGCTTGTGGGGAGCAGGGGCACAGCTGCATTCGCAGCAGAACAGCCTTTCCCAAGCCAGGCACTAAATGCAATTAGAGAGAACAGAATAACCCAAGGATAAGGTATCAAAACAAAACACGTTCGAGCGCTGGAAGCCAAGTGTGGAGCAAGGCTGGGGCTGTTTGGAGCTGGCCTCCTTTCTGCTGGCACCCAGGCACGGAGAGCGATGCTGGTGAAAAGCTTTTCGTGGTGTTCTCTGTGTTTGTGGGGAGTTTCTGGTTTGGAGCCTTAACCGGCTGTTGTTGAAGTCGGGGTGTTCTTACTGCTGAATGTGGCTCCTGTGTCATCAAAGTGCCATATCTATGGGAAATTCACTATGGCAAGGGGAAGAGATGCTGCATGGCACAGCCAAAGTCATTGTTAGGGGGAAAGAAAAGCCCTCCGAGAGGCCTAGAAGGGAAATCATGCCTAATGTAGCTGATATCGGCAGCAAACATGTGCAAAGCAGCAGAGATGCAAATCCTAATGAAGAATTGATGAGGGTGAAGGAGTTAATTAGAGAAGCCATGACAGTAGCACGAAGATAAATCATTCATTTGGCCTCCGGCACTAGCCCACTACCACTCAGTGGCTGAGACTTCAGACCAGGGGATGTACATTGGGGCAGGGGCAAAACCAGCCTCTAGTGAAAGACTTCTCACATTGCTTTCCAGCTGGGCAGAGGTTTGGTGGTTGCAGAAGCAGCTGTGGGAGTGTAGGACACATGCACAGCAATGCCCCAGAGCTACGGAGTGGGCACAGCAATCTGCTTTAAAAGAAAAGGAAACAAACCCACATCTGGCCTCTGGAGAAATGTGGGGACCACAGCTACTGCAGGGGAGGAGGCCTCATGGAAAGTACTTCTGAGGACAAGTTAGTCAGGATGCTGTCCTGGGTTCAGCAACTTGCCAAAGCCCACAGCTAATCTGAAGTCACAGAAAGCATTTAAAGGCATAAGGACTGTGACCCCACAAGTGTTACAGCAGTGCTGAAGGGGAAGGATGAAATCCTTTCCTCTATCTTGGTTCTGAGCATCCACAATGCTGTTTTGTTAGCAGGCCTGAAGGAGGAAGGTATCTGAGATGCTGATATCGAGCAGTTGATGTGCCTGGACTCACGGCTCTGATAACCCAGACCTTGAACGCTACAGGAGGCCGCCCTTTGGCAGATGCTGTGGCTCTGTATGGTTTCTGAAGAGCACCAAGGGAGGGGGCATCCAGTAGCATCCCACTGCTTGTACCTGGAATGGATCGTTTCCTTTTGAACCCCTGCGGGGGAATCAGCCTCTATCACGGGTTTCACCTTTGCAGTCACGAGTTATCCAGCTCTGTTAAAATTATAAGAGTATATTTGATCCCTTGAAGGGAAAATTACCCAATTCACCATATGAAATAACCTGTAAAACAGCATTGCCTTTGATTTCTCATTTCCTTTCATTTTTCCATTGATCTCATCACATTCGCTCATTGTCTCATCTTCTAGAGCAAGGCAAGAGGTCAGCTAATCTCTTTTCCCTCTGCCCTTCTTAATGCCTTCTTGACTGAAATTCACATTAACTCTTCAGTACCCTCATCTCTGAGAGCATCCCTAAATTCACTACCACTTCTATAAAATTCAGCTGCTCTGACACTTCTCTTCCAAGCCACATAGATCTGTAGAGCTCTCAGGAATGGGAGGGATACTTGGATAATCCTTAACATGTACCCAAAGTGCTGGGTACTGAGTTTCTCCAAAGTCTTCCTGGGAACAGAGCAATGCTCCAACACAGGGGATGAAGGGAAGAAGGGCACTGCACACCCACAAGCCTCCCACCTTATCCTTCCACAGATAAGCTGCTAACACCAAGCCAGCCCCATCCGCAATGGGGACAACCTCGGCACTAATCCTCTCCTGCAGCATTAGGGCTCCAGAGCACCACTTCTGCTTCCAAATCGCTTTAGCAACAACTGCCTGCCTTTCAGAAACAGCCAACTGCCAGGAGAGGCTGCCAAAGGCCTTTGGAAAGAACCATGAGCCGGACATATTTTTGTCCCTGAGAATGAAAGCAGCAAAGCCCTGAATTTGGAGGGGTGTTTTGCAGAGAGCAGAGGCTGCACCATCAGTTTGCCAGCCCCTGTCCCTCTTCCAGTCCTACTGCTGATGTGCAGACCCACGACATTGTCTTGCATGCCAAAACACTGCATTGCTATAGATGTCATCATCCCTGCCTTGTTCTCTAGCTGATTTCTCATTTAAGCTCAACACCAAAACCAAGTGCTTCTTCACCGCATCAGTTCTCCAATGTGCCATCCTTGTGTGAGCTTTTGATTGTTAAGAACAGGAATAAAAAGCTCAGCTCTACCTATTTGTGGATATGACAGTGCAGTAAAGGACAAGGTGAATTTTCTGTGCTTTAGCTCTTGGTGCAGGCACCCTCAGCACCAGCCAGGCAGGGGGGTTACCAGGGTGCAGCAAGCAGGATGCTGCACGGCAGCACTTGCTGTATCCCTCCTCAGTCTCACCATGAGATGATCTGCATGCCTGGCCAAACCGCTGTGTTTTAAGGGAATGATGGACTTAGGAGGATTTGCTGGCAAATTGGGCTGTGAAGCCTTTGGCCAGGCTTTTGAGCACCTTACCTAGACCACACATGAAGGAAATGGGGGTGGTGTGAAAGAGCCACATTTGAGCATGCAACCAGGTGGAAAACCTGTGAGAAGTGAGCAAATCCAGCCAGAGCAATGGAGCACTCTCCACCAAGTCCTTACTGACTATTCCACTGCTGGGAGAGGAGCACAGCCTGGTTAAATTGGGAAGGTGAATGCTACAGAGCCCTTTGGATGGGTGGAGGTAGGAGATGCAGAGAGAGGAGCCTCCGCTGCAGCCAGGCTGGGGCTGTGCCAGCAGGAACATCACTTGGTTTACTCACAGGAATGCTGCTGGTTGGTTTCCAGAATGAACTGATTTTCTTAGGAAAACCAGGCATAACTATACCCCCTCCCAAGTGAGATGGTAATTAAACTTCTATGGAGTAAATAGTTAACATATTGATTACTCAGAAGAAAACCCTGTGATTGCAGCCTAATCTTCCATCAAATATTCAAAGCCTGCATTGTTAGGTCATTCATTTTACTTATTTTTAAAGACATTACATATGTTTTCTATCTTAAGGGGGTGAGGAGCGGGGAAATCAGCATATGAAAAATTCCCATCATTACCAACACACAGCTCATCAGAAAACAGACAGAGATGGGGAGCTCCCATCCTGTCTGCAGGAGAAAGGGCTTCACTAAGCTTGCAAGGGCTTTTTGCACATTGCAGAAAGCACTAAGGAGGTGGGAGAAGCCTTGCAGAGCCCCATAGGCACCTGTAGCTGCTGTGGCTTTGTACTCAAGCCAGATGCTGTGCCACCGCAGTGCTTGGTCCCATGCACCCACCTCTGATTGCACCGCAGGCACTCCTGCACACCTCCTCATCCTGCCATCGCAGGGGATGCAGTGAGATCCTCTACCTCCATACTTAATCACTCTAAATTATGGGCATTTTTATCTAATGGCTTTAATTCTGGGTTCTGGGGAGTTTTGTTGCTGTGGTTACTGGACAAATTGAAACAGCTCACAGTTACCTGGGAGCAAGCTCTAAAAGAAACCCCTCAAAGCCTGCAGACACCCTCCACCGAGTGCTGCATTCACCCACACAGAGATTTGGGGTGGAGTTTTCGGAAAGGTGAAGCCCCAAGTCCAAGGAAAGAAGCCAGGAGCTACCAGAGACAGAGTAACCATAAAACACATCACAGCAAGGAAGTCACCCCCTTCCTAAGCAATGCTTTGTACATGGGGTGCCCAAGGCAGCTCCCTCTCTGGATGCCATCAGCCCCATCACAGACCAGTATTGCATGGAGATCACACAGGGTGACTTTGCAAAGGGGTTTGGTGCAGGGGGGGAACCCATGGAGAGATGTGCATAGCCTAGGGGAGAGGTGGACAGACCCCTTGCAAGGAGAAGAGGGCAGGCAGGCAGCAGGCGGGCAGGGAGGTGGACCTGACATCACTGCATGGCTCTGTTGTGCTTTTGCACGTCTCAAACATTTCATGCCTTAATATTTGATGCAAGAACCCTTCTAAAAGACAACAGAAAAGCCACAGACTTCCAAAGCTTTGTAGAAGACCCCGCATCACTGCCACGGGGCTGTCACTGCTGCATCAGGCACTGCACCTCCTGCCCAGGGAGACAATTCCTGCCACTGTAATTCATGTAAACAGCCCCTCACATCACAAAGAGCTCAAAGTATCGCTGTCCTCTCCCCCCATAATCTCCATCTCCTTGAATGAAGGCACGTAAAACCAGTGCAATGTGGGTACCAGCAGCAGGACCGTGCTCACCAAGGGACTCCCATCATTCGGGGACAAGCATTGAAGGTGGATATGCTAAGTCCCTGAGGCAGATGCTGAAGCACATTCCTGCCGTCCCTGGAAGGGTTTGAAATTATGCCCAGCTCTACCAAGCTGCAAACAGGGGAAGAGTCAGGAATGGGTTTTCTCATGCCTGAATGTGGTTCTTGCTGCCACAACCCTCCATTTCTGTAAGAGTTCACCTGCGACCGGATTAGAAACTATGCAGGTGCTGATCTCATTTGGTCCTATTCTCTTCTAAAATAAAACACCTCATGGTTCACTTTTCAGTTTCCATGAGCTTTTGAATGTGGATGGGTTGGCAGCAAAGCCGCTTCTCTGAAAAGCACTAATAGCACACAGAGAGGCTGCCTGTAGTTTATTACATACAGTAACACCCTATTCTATCCCAAAAGCCCTTCATCTGAAGGGCTGGCACCCACAGATTACCCAAAACTACCCACACAAAGAGATGTGATGAGCAAATCAGGACAGCACAATTTGTTTCCAATCCTGGGGCAACCAGAAATGTTTTCCATCCAATTGCTCTTGTTTTATTCAGCCAGGGTAATGTTCTAAGGGCACATCTAGGGAGTAACACAGCATCCTTTCTTGAGCTTTTAGTCAGTTATAAAACAATTGGGGAAGGGAGAACACAATGACAAGGACACGGCTGCCACCATCTCCATCCCTGTCCCAAGCAGCTTTCATCCCACCCAGCACAGTGGAGGCTTCTCATAGATCTGGCCAGCACTATCAGTAATCTGAGTGAGTCACATCAAGCAAATTGCTTTTCTTTCCTTCGCATTATTCCCTCTGGAATATAGCGAGCGTCATAGTGGATAGCAAAAAATCCCAACTCATTGAGTGATTAAGCACAAAATAAACACCTACAACCATCCTCATCTTAGATGCCTATTAAGACAATGGTATGAAGTGTAAACTGTACTTGTACATGAAAACCAATGGTAAGTTGTAGCATGCAAGGAAATGAGTCAGTAGGAAATCAAACACAACTTACTACTTTCTCAATGTAAAAAGCCACAGGCGGGATTAATCCTTTTGTGCATATCTAAAGGTGATTCTCAGATCACCTACACAAAGAGCTGTTTTGCCATGTTATTGCAGCCCTTTTTAATGATTCATGACAAAGAGCTTCAAAGAGCTCCAAACCATAACAGCAGTCCCAGATCTGACCTACTCATCCTCATCTCAGCAAAAGAAAATCCTTCTTGGTGAATAATTTAGGTCTATGAAGAAAGCTGCCTTAAAACTATTCCCAGGAGAAGGAGCAGCGTCTAGAATTTAATCTCATCATGGAAATAAAAAGAAACTATCAAAAGCAAGCAGTGGCTGCAACAACAATACCAGCCTTATTCTGCAGGATTCATCCGTTGTGAAACTCCATGGAAAGGAACACAGCTGTTTTCCCTGAAATATGTTTCATGTTTCCAGAGACCAAAGATGAAATCCAAAGCTTTGACTTTCAACTTACGATAGACAAACACACGCAAAGATGACACAACTACTGTTCAGGGCTATTGAGGAAAGGAAAAGGCCACTTAGAGCTAAAGGTGAAAAGAGGGGTTTGACCACAGCCTGCAGCACATCCTCTGCTGAGTAAGGACAGCACCATGGGAGCAGGCTTGCAACACCCCCCTGCAATCTGAGGCAATTTTCCCCTCACTTCAAGCTTGGGATGGAGTTTTATATGTGCTCTGTTGCAAGGGCTGAGGGTCTGTGCACTGCGGGAGGCTCACAGCATCCCTCCCATGTAACACATTGCAACTGGTGCTGAACACAATATGGTCACACCACCAAAAAGGCATCCGGGAAAAAAGCAGCTACCTACACCATGCATTGCATCTGTGCACCTCCACCTTAATGCTGAATTTCCTAGTGAGCATTTCAGTCTAATTCCTCTCCCAGATTCCTGACGTGATACGCAGGGATTATGTCACACGTCACTTCAAATGCTTCATCTTCTCCTTGATGGGCTGATTGAGGTATTCTTATACATTAAATATAGATGAGCCATTCACATCATTTGCCTCCGCAGGAATAAGTAGCTTCAGTTTCAAGGCCATCTTACAAAGATTTCTCCCGATGACTGGCATCTTCACCTTCCCTGTATGAAACACTTTGACATTTGAAGGACAGTCAATCCAAACCATAGCTCACCCTGCACTCGAAATAACCTGCATAACTGAAGCCAGCAGTACTGAAGTACTTCCAATCATGGTAACAACAGTAACAGTATATCTTCTTACCCCCAGGATGCAGAGGAATACCTAAGGGATTCTCTGTGTGCTGGCTTAGGATGTCGTGCACACCCACAGCAGGAGGAAAAGCCTCACCTAAGGACAGGTCAGGGCACGGACCCCATACAGTTCTTGTTTTGGCATAGACATAAATGTCCTTTCCCTGAAAGACCCAACAGCTCATCTGGAGCCCTCCCTTTTCCACACTAACACTACCTATTTTGGGGTGAGCTGCTCTGTTCCAATAGCTCCCGCTTGGAGTATTTGGGGGTTGTCTCCATGTCTTAAAGTGTAAGTTTTTTGCTCCAGCTCAGCTCCACACTGTGCTCAGCTTGGAATAGTTCTGATTCCAGGTGGCAAAGCTTCAAATGGTGATCCCATTGCTAAAACTCTTCTTTCTTATTTTAGGAGGAAGAAAGCAGTCACCCCCATCCTCTATGCTGCAAACCACCCTCCTGGGGCTGGCAAATCACCGCTGGTCGCACCAGGTCTGACCCTCAGATGCAAAGCCAGGCTTCACCCCCAGTTTGTCAAGGAGCTTTATGCAGGGGCAGAGAGCTGAAAAGAATAGTTAATGAGGTGAACCGACAGCCCTTTCACCCGTGACAATGGCCCTCTAATGAGCTTGACAAAGCGGGTGCTGCATGCACAGGTATGGTTCTGTTCCCCTGGGGACAGGCACGGTTCTCTGAGCGCATCCCATCTGCAGAGCTGAGGATAACAACTAGACCTTGGTGAGAACCCTGCTCCGAAACACTCCTTTTGTGGAGGGCAAAAGCCGAGCCCCGATTAATTACTGTGTGCTAGGTAGCTCTGTGAGGGCTGAAATAGGTGCTTCCACCAGCACTACCCTCCCCAGCCCCATGAATCACCACCTGCTTGCCAAAACACGCTTGCTGAGGCTGAGCAGACCTGCTGTAGGCACTGCAGGCACATGAAGCACCAGCATATGCCAACCAGCTCAGCATGTGCTTGCACAAATAAGATATATCTGGGTTATCAAGGTTTCTTTCAGGGCAGATCGCAGTGAATCCCATATACATTCCCCTTCTCTTTGCTAAAACTTATCCCTCTTCTGTCACTGTCATTTCGAGATAGAGCAGGTGTCAGAGGCCGCCAAAACCTGTCACACCAGGCAAGAGACACCTTTAAGCGCTCAGAAATAATTACCATCAAAGCCAGCACTTGGCATAAAGACACTAAAATGCTCAGGCGCAGAGCGAGCAGTGACCGTATTTACACACACCTCAAACAGGGTCGTTTCCGCATGTAAACTGCAATTAAAACAGCGCTTTCCTTATTCACTAGCTAATAAGCGTGGCTCTTTCAACATGAGCAGGAGTCACACAAGAAGAGGAGATTTGCTTTTGGAAAGTTTGGGAATTTCCTTCCACTTTTCTCCAACCTGGACGTGAGTTTCCTGGTTTGAGGGAAGCTCAAATCATTGTCAGCTAAAGCTGCACCCAAAGTTTTATTAGCAGAGGGGGAGGGAAAATGCATTTGCCTTCCCACAGCTCCCCCTGGGACTGCTCCTGCGCACAGAGCAGAGGAGGCTGCAAGGAGGGAATTTCCCCAAGGCGCACCAGTCCCGGATGGGATGTAGATCAGTTTAAGCCAACTCTCCCAAATGCCCAGCAGGCACCCTCAGCACCCAAAATGACACCAAAATGAGCATTTTATACTCTCCTGCAGAGTGTTTTTTCCTTGGAATTGGATAATAGTGATTTATTTCCAAGGTCTGAGCTGAGATCTGCCATACTTCAAGTCCCTGTTTTTATCACCAAGCTGTTCATCGAATCCTCTTGGACGTCAACAACATACACCCCAAAACATCCCCACCAGGATGCAATAAAAGCCTCAGGAGCTGTGCAGCACAAACACCCAAACCACAATAAAACCTACCACACCATCCTCCCCAACCCATTGCACCGGCCACACAAGCCTGCCTAAAAACAGGTCTTTCACCCCAAAAGCTCCCTGCCACATCAGCCACCCCCCTCCCCAGCCCTTCTCCCCCATCCCATGCAGGGCAGCAGAGGCAGGCAGGCTGTTCCCGGCGTGTCGACACGTCTCACATGAAACCCAGGGCCAGAAACAAGGCAGCTGCCTGCGCGCAACGTGCAGGCTGTGTGTGGTAGGGCTGTACTCACAGCCTGCCAACACCCGGGCCGGGAACGCAGCGGGGATGGCCGCTGCCAATGGGAGCCGGCAGGAACGAAGCCATGTGGGAAGCTTAAAATGCAAGCGGAGCTTGGGAGTGCATGGAACGTCCTTCCCAAGCGCTGCCTGCGCTGGCAGGATGGCTGGGGTCGGTTGGGTTTAAGAAGGTGGATGGGTGTGCGAGCAGAGAGCATGGCAGCAGGGTGCTGGAAAGGGGCTGAGATGAACTGGGGTCAGCAGAGGGGTTCATCTGCCATGTGCTCTGAATACAGCACTAGGAATGAGATTGGAGCCCTGCTTCTGATCTTCACCCACTTCCAGTTACACAGGCAAAAATTTGGAATCTGGGTATTAAAGATGCTATTTTAGCTGTTTCCGAAATCAGAAACAGGTTCTGCAAGGGAGCTGGAACATATATTTACACCCATGAAGTTCCCGCGTGTTGCTACCCTTTTCTTCATGGAGCAGAATGTTGTTGGAGTGTTCATTAAAACAACCCTAAACTGATCTTATTTCCCAAAACATTCCACGTCCTAAACCCACCTAACAATGTTCTTAGCAATATTTCCCCCCCCATTTAATTCACTGAGCTTTGTTTCAGGTTTAGAAACCTGTTACAGATAAAGCAATTCATTAACATTAATAAATTCATATCGAAGTCAATAGCTAACACTGCTTCCCAGGTGAGATCGCTCCAGATCCCATTTCCGAGGAGCACAGGAGTTTATGCGGAGCGCGGGCTTCCCTGGAGCGGCTTTTTTCCCAGCCTACCCGCTCCATTCATACAAGCACCCCCCCCCCCCCCCCCCCAC
>JANHGB010008195.1:0-11908 GCA_026283785.1 Coracopsis vasa
TGTCCAGTTGTGGAAGCTAACCTTAGGAGTCCTGATGTGGAAAGTGTGGCTGTAGAGGGTTAAGTTTCCCTTTAAACTGTATTTAATTAAATATGCCATATTCTATTGTATATACAAACAGGTAACCTTCCTAGGTTGAAAATTTTGTTGAAATCCTTTGATCTTCATATTTAAGGATAGTACTGCAGGACTGTACTTCTGTAATGAGAGTATAGATAATATTCATATAAAATAAATGCGGCTTAAAACATAAGCTAAAGAGCAAGTAATATGCCAAAAAATAGTATTTTTCCCTATTTAAATGTCTGACTGCATTGAGATTATATTTTCTTTGTTATTATGTATATCAAATATCACTCCAGTCATAAAAAGTTGGGAAGCTTCTTTCTTTTTGAAGAGTTTCCTAATTATTTTCACAAGTAGAGGAAAGCTGCCGTTCCTTCTGTTGACTCTTGGTGTGGTGCAGCATTGTACATGCGTGGTACCTGGGCACTTGCTAAAGCCCTACTGCGGTCAGACCATACCAGCTGAGGACAGTAGCTTAGTCAGATTGGGAAGTGATTTCCCAGCTTGCTGCTCTTTAGTGTCTGAGGTTGGTAATCTGTGATGGGACCTTTGCAAGTGAAGAATCCCTTTTTATCTGCAGAGCAGAATTTGTTTTTAAAAATACCTGTCTTGCCTTGTGGTGTAAGAACTTAGACTTTGTGTAAGAAACTTTCTTTTGCAAAAGCAGTTTAGAACAGAAGTACTGGAAAAGAAACAATCTGAATTAGAAGCGGTGAATAAATACAAAACAGCAGTCATCTTTCTATGTTGTTCTTGCATTGGCATGCACCCTAGTTTGAGTTATGTAACTTAAGTAATACCATTGTTATTTGACCTTCATAATCTCATTGTATCACTGGAGGTACAAATACTCATGCAAAATAAAATTTCTTCTTTTCTAACCAGTCTTCACTTTTAGTTATCTGTATGTGATGATGATTTTATATTTTAATGCAAAACTGTTGATTCATGGCAGTAATCCTGTGTTCATGCATTATACAGAAGATGTATCTGGTATCGTTGCTATTGCTAGGGGCTGATGTGTCACACATTTATGAATCTTATTTTTAGAGTATCTTATTTCAGCCACCACAACCTGTTCTGGTTAAAATTCTGTTATGTTGATCCTGATGCAGTGATGACATAACAAAGAGGGTGAGTGGGCTAGTTGAAAACTAGTAGCACCCCTGAAGTATTACCTCAATTTGTTAGAAACATCTGACTTGTAAGAATTTTCTACATTCCTAAAGAGGTGGTAATAGCAAGAAAACAGTCAATTCAAACATGTAAATTAAATGGAATTTAGCACTCCTGGTTTATCTTACATTTTTCAGCCACTCACCTCCTCCCTGGTTCTTTAGTCTGAAGTTTATAGTTTTCATTGTGCATCTTATACAATTATTCACATCTACTATTTAAAAAAAACCCAAATCCTAACCTTTTGCCCTGGTGTCTTTGTGCTTCTCAGTGGGAAAAGGAGAAATGGAGCTGCCCTACTGGAGCGTGTGTGGAGAATCCACACTGATGCTCTCCAAGGTGGATCTCACCATCTAGCTTCCCCCCATTCCTTCTGTTCATTCTCTCCCACCTCAGCATAGGGTTCTGCTGAAGAGAATGGAACGATGGTCTGGCTCTCCCTGCCTGTGGGAGGGAGCAGGTGGTTGAAGCTTAGCTCAGCCTTGAGGCATCCCCACATCCTACAGGTTCAAATTGAGGATTAGGGGATCATAGTATAACTTCAGGTCACTCTTTGTCACACACTGTTGTGTTGAGCAGAGGGTCTAGTCCAGCAGTATGAAAACTGACATAACTGAGTTCAGTCTGAAGGTTTTCATGATGCTGCATTCGCGTGTAAAGCAGTCTAAGTTTGGCACAAACTTTAATGATGTGTGTGAGTCTGTGTAATCAAATTTGAAGGTATTTGCATAATTACTGAATTATCAGAAGTATTAAGAGAGCTGTCATACATTATTATGCTATAAAACCTGATGCCTTTTGTAGACTATGACACATGGAGTGTTTTTGTTTATACTTTCGACATATTACAAAAGATTGTGTGATGCATTCAGAAATTACATTGACACTGACAGTCTCTGTCTCCCTTTTCTATACGGCAGTTCCATAAAAAGATGAATGTCAGTCATGGTTTTCTGTGAACTGAAAAGGAATAAAAGTTGAGGTAGTTAATCATAAATAATAAATAATTAAAAAAAAAAAAGATACATTTTTTTTCTATTTCTTGAAGCTCTGACAAAGTGAGCTCCCTCCTGACTTTACAGTACATTTTCAGGCTGTGAAACTTGGAAGTTGGGGACAGCAAACTTGTTAAATTCTGGATGGGAGTAGTTGAAAACAAGCAATTTTAATGATTTCTGTTTGTATTCTGGAAAAGATACTGATGATAGAAGGGAATCGAAACTTCAGGTCTGCAGGAGATATTCTAGATGCTCTAGTAATTGGACTGCAATCAAGGTTTAAATGATTACAGGTTTAATTGTATTCTGGTATCTTCTTCCGTGGGGATATTCTAGTTTAGGTTTTGTAACCCTGTGTTTTGGTAGGGCGGCTTTGAAACATTGTATTGCCTGTTAAGGGTGGGGTGGGTGTTTTCTTACTTTTTGGGGTGCAAGGCTAACTGAGTTATATTTGTGAGGTTTCTTCAAAGATATTCTCTGCTTTACTTCATGTGTTGCTCAGGGAGCTTGCATAATCCAAGGACTCTGAATGGAGCTTTAGTCCACCCTCCCTAATGTATCTGGGAGATATTTTTATACCTATATATGTTTATCTTGGGTATGTAAGATACTTCTACATAACAGGGAATATGCATGTGACAGCAAAGGGCCTGTTAGTTTCTTTAGAGTGCATCCTCTATGTGTCCTGATATCAACCTGAAACTGCAATATACCTGTTATTTAGCTGAATGTCCACAAATCTCTGAAACTGGTGTATTTTGTATTGCCTATGTGCCCGTAGCATTGCAGTGATTGGTCAAAGAGAACATTCTGATAGATGCCATGTGGTAGAAAACTCTTGCCCAAGTGACACAAAGTACGAGTGGCTGAAGGCACGTGACAAACATTGCCTATTACTAACCTGTGTTGCCGCAGAAGACATTACAAAGCCACATCTGTTGTCTCAGCAGTAGGAAGTGGGAGAGCAAGGTGTCCGAGGCATGTGCTCGACTAAAGCAAACACTCCTTTATGAAATCACTCTGGCTGCTTTCTGTAGGAGATTAGGAAAGATTATGCTAGTCTGCTACAAATAGCCCCAGTATCTGTCCATGAGTTTTAATTTTGCAGAGTAGTGATTCAAATGCTTCTGCTCACTGTAGTGAATCATCCGTCTGAGGCAAGGATGTTTTCTACCAACCAGACCAAGGCTCTGTCAGTGATAGGGTTGATTGCTCCTCCAAAGTATAACAAATCCCACTGGAAAGGAAGAATACTTTCATCAGGAACACTTGGTCCATGATGAAAGTGGAAGTGGTTTTCTGAATGAAGTAGATAAGAAATTGAGTGATGCTCATTTCAAACACTTTTATCCTAAACTACTGACCTTCTCTTAAGTAGTCCTGAATTTCTGTCAGCTCAGTAAGAGCCCAGGACTTTCATCTGTCTGTTTAGGATAATGCAGTGTGTATGATTATTCTACAGTTAAGAAGTTTTTTGAGGGATTTATTCCCTGTGTTTGCTCTGCTGCCTGAATTGTACCTATCCTAGGAGTTGATTGCAGTATTTATCAAAGCTATGGAGCCCCCATTTGAGCCATCTGTAGGTAGTGGTTGTGCCATCTGTCATTAAAGACTGCATTCCAGAGGGAGAAACAATATGCACAGACTTCGTCATGCAAAGCCTGTAGGGGATGGTCTCTGATGTTTGCTTTATCCTTGTAAGATGTGTAAGATGTAGAAGTTGTTGTGTTTCACTAACTTCTGCAATTTTTATTGCAAGAGGCTTCTGAATGCCATGGTAGCCGATACTTCATGCTCACCCATCTCTATGCATTATGCATTTTACTGAGCTCCACACATTCCTCTGGGAGGTGAACTGTAGTACCTAGTTGTTAAAGGCTGCAAGAATGTTAAATAAAATGGGCAAAACCAAGGTACAAAAGATTTCAAACTAGTATATAGCACTTGGAGATAATGGTAAGAGCCATACAAAATGAAATGCCTTCGGGTGCAAGGATATCATTTCCTGAATATTTCTGCAATGAATGATCAAGGATTACAGCAGCAGCAGATGTTTGAGGCAGCATGATATAGATTGTGTATGCTTTTATGTTATGATTAACTGAGCCAATATCCTTGCGTACTGAGAGATAGGTGACTTCAAAAAGTTTCAAGAGAACATTAACAGTATGTTTCAGGAATACTTTCACTGCAGTTTTGCTACTAAGAGCAGCATTCAATTTTTTTTGCACGGTGTGTAGTGATCACCTAATTTGTGATTAGCAGTAGTGATTTGTGATGGGCCGGCTGAAGTGGAATTTGCATTGTCTTCAGATGTATTTCACATTGGATCTGGGGGCAGGGTGATGACCTAGACAAAACTAAATGTGAGAACAGTTACCTACTAATGAAACTGAGAGTTTTCAAAACAGCAATTTTCGTGACTTCATATCCTCTCTATTGCACAAGCTTATTGGCAGTCCTTGTCGCAGTGAAAGGTATGTCTTCATACTGTGCTGCCATGGGGCCACGAATCCTTCTGCTGCCTTTTCAACTTGGGAGTAAAGCATGGGCTAGACACATGCTGGTAACCAGAGGTATCAGAGGCTGCTGCCGAGTTTGTCTGTTCCTTGAGACAGTAGCTTGTCCACGCAAGTAGGACTTGTGAGCTACCGTTGTCCATTTTTGACCCACATGTTGTTGGCAATCTGTCAGAAATGGACAAGAGATGTGAAGCAATGAAGTGGCAGGGCTTGTAGTACATACATTTTTTTTTTTAATATAACACAAGGAATAATTTGTACAAATGACAACCCTAAAAGGAGACATTGCATCAGTAAGAGGTTAATACTGTGCATTGCTGTGTTAAACGGGAAAGGAACTGATTTAGCGTAAGCAAATGAACTTTTAAAAAGCTGTGTAATAGCTATTCCTATTCTAATACAGATCAGATGTAGCATTAAGAGCCTGTCATGATTTACATGTGTAATGTCTGTGTACTTATATGTGCTTTAATAAAATATTCTGAGAAATGCATAGCAAGAACATTATATCCAGTAAGAGGTAATGCATGTTTAATCTAGACCTAGCTTCTGAAAATACTGATGAAACATGGAGGATCAAACATTTTATTTAAATACTGAATTTAAGGGCATTTGAGTGGATTATTCTTTGTTCTTTACGGATGTTCTCTCAACATGAAACCAAGGGGATATATAAATACATAAATTCCCTTTTTTTCCTTTTTTTTTTTTTTTGCAGTGTAGCAGGGACTTGCTCAGTTGCTAGGTAACAAGGTATTGCTTTATTTGCAGGAGCAGTAGCTGAGTTGATAGTAGAGGCAATGATTTAGCCCAAATGTATTAATATATACTGTAGCAGTAATAATGATTATTGAATTGCTTATTTTTATGTGTTCTGTGTCATGGAAAAAAAAAATATATATAATCAGTTCATTAGAATATTTCCTTCCACTGAATATAGAAAAAACTGCTTAATTACTAAGAATGTCCAATTATTTAGCGAAGCAGCAGAATCTGTATCATTTATTTAGTGTTTTAAAATGAGTTATTTCAAAAACAAAACGAGGATTAACATGTTAACAAGAAAAGGGGATTTATAATGAGGAGTAATTTCCCTAAATTGTCCATTCATATTTTTTTTTTGGCCTTTCACACAGGCTTGCTTTCCCAGCAGCAATACGTTTTCCTCCGGGGATCAAGACTAAACCTGTCAGTCACCAGAGGAAGTTGGCTCCTTCCTAGTGGCAGGCTGCCACCTCGGTTCTGCCTCCAAGAAGACCAGCAGGTGGTCTGCAGGCCACTCCACCGCCTGCTTTCTCATACAAGTCTGTAAATTCAGAATGTCAGGGCTGCCTTTAGTGCACATGCTAATGCCACCTGCTTCCACTGCTGGCACCCTGGCTAGTGACTGGCTAGGTGATGCTGGATGCCATATCCCTGGCCAAAAATGTTACTGCCATTCATCTTGTTCAGTTTTGCCGTTATCTGGGAAAGAGAAGTATGTAGAGTCCTAGTGGATTCCCTATTATCTTGATGCTCCTCTTAGGTTACTCTTAGCCAGGTAACACTTTCACCCCTGTCTGTTAGTGAGATGTATTAACCAGGTCTCACTGCTGTTCGTGGATCCGGGAAGACTATGTCTAAGTGGATGGAGTAGGATTTCTGTAGTCACACTAAAGAAGAACAGTTGTTCTTTCAGGATGATGGAAGCTGTATTGACTTAAAATTGTTTTCAGAATTAGCCAAATTAATGAATGTAGTATGGCTGAGCATTTTTTAGCATGATTCAAGTCACCCTTGACTAAATTTTTGACACCTTTCCTCCTTGCAGGGACTTAATACATCAGATGTATAATTCTGGCATTTTTAGAGCAAACATTGAACTTTCGCCCACATCGATCAGTTTTTAGCAGTTTCAAATCCTTTTAACCTGCAAACTCACCTCTTGGACTCTGAATTTGGTTCTTGGACATTCACAAATTTCTTCAGAAAGCTGCAGTTCACCTCCACTCAGAAGTTATTCATCATACTGATTTTCTCATCCTGGTGTATTTACCTTTCAAAAGGCTGTTACCTACAGTCCTGATCATTTGGCAAGAACAGGATAGTATAGGTGGCAAAATTGGTTTCCATGTACCTCACCTGTGCTAACAAACATTTGCAGCACTGGGTAACGTTACGTTGCTGCTTGAAAACCTGTTTGTAGCTTTTATATTCTATTGTACATGACATTATCCCTTAGACCTCTAATGACATCATCCCTTAGACCTCTAATGACATCTAACAGAGTCATTCACAATCAGTTCATAAGTAAATAGCTGGAGGCTTGGACAGTATATTAAGAACTTAAGTATTCCTGATCCTTTGGCTTTCATTTCGGCAAAAGAAATTAGTAGATTAAATAATTAAGAGGCAAAATGGCACTCTCGCAGTGTCTGCCTTCCTGAAAAGCTACACAAAAGAAAGAGCCAAAGCACAAGAGAGTTATAAAGAATGTAAGTTAGAAAGCTATTTCTGTATCTATAAATTTAGAAGACTAAGAGAAATAAAGGGAAAACAGAAAGGATAGATGAGAGAAAATGGGTGCAGCAATGAAAAAAGAGCAGCAATTATGCTTCAGCATGAGTCAAAAGGACACATGAGGATGGTACTCTTTTGTGAATCATCAAAAGGAAGGTATTTGGAGCCGTTGCAGGATAAGGCCTTCAGAAGATACCATTCTGTTGTCTGGAAGTGAGAGGAAATTTTATATATATATATATATATATATATATATTATGTACTATCAACTGAAAGCTGTGCATCCAGGGTCAGTCACTACCTGTCTGCTCATTCTTGCCTTCAGTTTCAGAAGTTTCACCTCTAACGACAGCATCTGGCTGCAGCTTGTTGATGCTTGGTGTGCAGCTGCCCTGGGAGCTTTATCTTGGCAGTAAGAGCATCTAGACAGTCCTTGGATGGTTATCATCACACAGAAGAATACTAACCAGGACTATAGGACTCCCTTAACTGCCCAGATTTAGTGAGCTTTGTGTAATTCATTTCACTGCTGTTTAAAATTCCCCAGTTGTAATAATCAGACTCTGACAGAGGACAACATTTGCCCACTTGATGGTTTCGGTATTTGAGCAGTCATGTTCACAAATTGGTTCTTCCCTGAATAGAAGATTGTCTGTATGGCTATTTTGATAAAAATGCTTTCCTTAGTGGATAAATAATCAAAGTACTGGATTGTTTCTAATTTCAAAATGCTTTAATATGATTATATGGGTGTGGTGTAAGCTTAGAAATCAATCTGATGCTTGCTTGTCCTAAGCAGCAGACCTCTCTTTCCAGTCTCAGTCAAAAGAATCCTGCATAGAAATTCTGGATGTGTATGACCAGGTGTGAGAAATCACTGAAGACAGTTGCTTAATTAATCACTGTTCTGACATATGTGTGGAATGGCATTCACTCTACATGAACGTCATGTCATTTATGTAGACACGAATGCACAGCCTATATTTGTTTCACTGAGAAGCGGTTTTCACTGCTGAAGGACAGAATTGAGTCTAAATTTAGTGTGCTTTAACTTTTCTGATTGTAGCAAAAGAGTATCATGCTCCTTTTATTTTATGAGGAGCGGTAATTAAATAGCTGCGGTTTTGTTAAAGTTAGGTAAGAAATAAGATTTGAGGTTCTTGCTCTGAGCTATAATTACTGTTAACAGACATGCATTTTAGAATTTTTGGTCACTGATTTTCTCCATTAAACTTTCCTTTTGGGGAACACTTTTTAACTTAATGAAGTATGTTTTTGCAATTACGCTGTCAGCCTTTTGAACTTGATTGGGCATTTGAGCTGAAAGAATGGTTTATTTCAGAGGTACTGAGTTCCCACAACTGTCATGAAAGTAAGTAGAGGGAACCCTTTCAATACCCTTATTGTGGCGCAGATATTGTGGCTTGCAGTGCTGGGGGTGGGAAAAATTGCAGGTAAGGCATAGAAGAGCCATGGTGGGAAGCTGAAATTACTGAGGACTGGGGAAGCTGGAAGTAGTACGGAGGAGAAAGTGGTAAAGAAAAAGGAGGAGTTCTGAGTCAAGGGAAGGATTGTAGAGATGTAAGTGAAAATTCCTAGGAAAACATACTGCTATTTATGCTCCTGGTGGCACATGTCAATCACCAGGTGCCTCTTTAAAATAAGTCACTGTGTAATAAGTGGCATATTGGTTTAAGTAAAAGCACCTGCTTGTTTGCAGGTAGCTGCTCATACTGCTCTCTTATGCTGAATGCCCTCTGGTAGCACAGCATGACTGGTAAGGGCCACGAGCACCTAGCGCTCTCGTCTTCTGCCTGGGGGAAAAGCATATTCCACAGCGTATCTGGTTTTAGCAGAACGTTAGTTTTAGCAGAACGTTAGTTTGTGGGAAAGGGTTCCTCAGTGTACGTGTTGCTATGTAGTGGGTGGGGAAAGCAAAGGCAGAAAATCCAGTTTCCACTCAGAATGGAAGGTGGCAGAATGGCGTGATAGATGGCTATGTTAAAAATTCACTTTTGCTTTCTCTTGTACTTTTAATCAGGTATTTTGCTGTTTTACAAGGATCAATGCTTGCCAATACTTCATTAGGCAAGCAGTATGTATTTTTATAACATTTTTTTCTTTATATTTGTGATCAGTAAGTGCAATGTCACTTATGTAATCATAACCATTTTTCACTTAAACTAGCAGTTTAAGTGTTGTGATTTTCATTAATATCATCATTAGTTTATGAGAACAAAGAGTAGCAGAAGAAAACAACGCTGAACATTTGATTTTAGGCAGAGAGTGAAGAACTGTGGACCACTTCTTAGAGTGCTTGGCCAGACTGCACCTAGGGTGGATGGTTTTTGTGGCTCTTATTTCACCCATTCTGACTGCGTGGATAGGGCAAGTAAAGCCAGGATAATTCTGTGAGTAAAGCATGGCATTAGTATTTAGGAGATGGGGTTTTTTTCATGTTAGTATGCCAAGTTTTATCTGCAGACTTAAGTTTATCAGTTAATCCACTTGTACTTCAGGTGTTAATTTGTTAAAAGAAAATAGGAAAGAGAAATCAAGTTAGGTTTTTGTTTGGTTTTTTTTTTCTCCTCTGCATTGATAGAAACACGCACTTATATTGTTCAGTGACTCAAGAGCCACATTTTATCAGCAGTACAGAGTGAAGTGGCCACAGTGCAACAGGGAAGGTTGACTCTATAAAAATTAAAATCAATGCATTAAAAAATAGGTTAATAATCTGATGTTTATACTATGGTAAGACTCACTAGAGAACAATAAAGCTTGATCATATGCAATGTAGTATAGTGGATTAAATTTCATAATTGCTAATAATAAGTAATCCTTCTGTCTCCAGGGTATATAGAAGGTTGAAATGCAGCCAGTGAATTTTCATTGTGTCAGTCTCCTTGGCAGTTCTCTGTGGAAGTATGCTGATGGGCGGGAGGGAGGTTGGGAAGAGCCTGTGGGTACGTATGGTGTTGCTGACAGGTACATAAATTACACAGATCCGCTGCAAAGTGGGTGCACAGTAGCACATGTTGTATATCTTCCTGTGACACTCCAGTGTAACATTCTTCTGGCTTAGGGAATTCAGTTATTCAGTGCTCTCTTCCTCTTTTATTTTCGATTGTGAACTCATTTCACAGAAGTCTATTCTACTCTTAATGCTTCTACGTAATTTTCCTGAATACTGGAAGTATATAAAGGAATGAGAAGAGAATAGACCCCTGAGCTTGGACTGTGTTTTCACTGTGCTTAATTCTTGGTTTACCATTCATAAGCTCTCACTCTACAAAACCTGTGCTGTTGCTCTAAGATAAAATGTGTAGGTTTGGATTTTATTTTTCTAAGAAGCTGGATAATAGGCGTAGAAGCAATGCATGCAGCAGCATATCAGAATGGTTCTGTGCTATATTGCTGTATTTGAAAGTGAAGGTAAAAGAGCAAGTCTTTTACTCTTCTTCACGTTTCTTTAATCATTTTTTAGCATGCTGTGAAGTAAAGCATACTGTGTCATATAATTTTATTCTTAAATCACATTGCTCAACTCTATTCTCATTTATCTAAGTGAAGCAGGAGGCCATGTCTGAGCACATGTACTTTGCTCCCTGTTCTCTCCAGTTCCAAACTAATTTGATGTTCACTTTTTCATTTCGTTGTGAGGGGCTGTGTCTTCTCTTGTACTTTGCCATAGAGTGATGGAAGTCCTGGATGCCTGAGATGCAAGGACAAATATTACCAAATTGGATGCATCCAGTTCCCTTCATTTCACCATGGGCATTCTTCTTGAGACCAGGGCTGCCTTAGCACCGTGTAGGGTTCTGCTATAGTAAAACACAGGTGTTAACAAAGCAGGCTGAAAAGGCTGAGAGTTGACATTACAGGATCAAGAGCAGCCATTAGGAAAAGTTGCTATCATCTGCATCTTATACTAGTATATCACTAATGTTGTAACTGGGATGAGCTGGTCTGTGTCTGTTTCTTATCACTGACATCAACAGCCTGGGAGAGGTTCCTGTAAAGTCAAGAGGAAGGAGAGACACGCCAAAACTACAGGTTGTCCCCAGCTTGTCTCAGATCTGCCTCAGTTTTGAATGCTGTATCAGTGGGTTGGGAGGAGAGGATTAGCACTAACAACAGTGACCAGGGTCTCAACAAAGCCCTTTACAGAGCACAGCCAGGGAGAAATATTGCCATACAACTTCTCTCATTCATCTTTGCATGTGGTTTTGCGGTTTAATAGTTTGATTACACTTGGGTTGTGTCATAATTGTGTAATTGAGAGATTATTAATTGCTTTTACCTAAGTGAAAGTTAGAACGTTTCATAACCCAGCACTGTACAAAGCCAAGGATTTACTGAAGGGTAGCAAAGTGCCGTGTTTGTTTTGTCTTAGGGACTACAAGGTAAAAATTGTCAAGTTTGGAAATAAAAGGTTAAAGTAACTACAGCATGCATGTTGCCTGCAAGTCTAATTTGGTGTCTTGAGAGGCTGTCTTTCTTGCTTTTACACTGTAATAGGATTCTGCAAGCAGTATTTAGAGTAGGGCTGATGCAGCCTGTGGTGGCTGTTCCTGTGTATAGAATTCGTAAGGTCAGTTGTCCTTTAATTAGCAATTATATAGATGATGAAGAGCTAGTCAACCT
>JANHGB010008197.1:0-11948 GCA_026283785.1 Coracopsis vasa
GGGCGACCTGTGTAGTTATACGGAGAGACACACGTTGGGAGGAGCTATCCCCCGTGTATCCCGGCGCCATAATAAAGAATACCTGCTTGTCAACTAGAAAACTTTGTTGGCAAGTTTGTTCCTGGAGTTTTCTCCAAATCAATGGAAAAATTAAATAAATTAGAGATCAGGAAAGCACGGTGTTTAGCCTTGATAGAAAATTATTCAAGGTTCAGGTGGTTTGGGCTATTACATATTCACTGTGAATTTGAACTTCTCTTTAAGGATTTTTGTCTTCCTCAAAATCTGTGAAGCTTGCGGAGATTCGACAGCACAAACCTCTTGGGAATTTTTGTTGACTCAGATCAATGTTGTTACAGTCAAAAAGCAATACGTTGCATTAAGTGAAAGATAGCTAAACAATTCATTCTTCTTATTAGGTAGATGTTGTGGGCTTATGGTCAATAGTTATATGTTAATTAATAATTAGTATGTTCTGCAGTAATTTTATGGTAAGCTAATCTCTGATTGTCTTGATAGACAGCATGTATGTTTTGCATGTATTATATACACTGTGCAATAATCTTCTGGCTTTGCATACATTGTTCTGTTAAAATGCTTCAAAATATTTTCACAGCAAACACAGTTGATAGAGTTCCATCAGCAATTTACTGCAGAAATTTCATGCACCTTTAGAAATCTGCCTTTTGACCCATATGACATCATTTACTGACAAAATCTCACCTTGTCCTGTAAGTCCTGCAAGTCCTGCCAGCACCCCTCCCCAAAACTTTCCAGTACTTTCAAGAACTACATCCTTCATGCACTCACTCATCATCTACACTGTGTTTTGTCACTTCTTTTCCACTGCTTGATACTGTTAAAGTCTTGAATTTAAGTCAGTGCAAGCTCAGAAAAAAAGAAGAAGAAAACCCAACCGGCAAATAACACCACCACAACAACAAAAAGTACCCAGAGGGGTACTTCAAGTGTTACAGAACTATTAAAGGTAAGAGGTAACTGTGTTATGGTACAAATCAAATGCTGTGGCAGAAGCAGATAACTTATGAAGCACCTGAGAAGAAACGATGAGGAGGATGTTGCCCTCCACAAACTGCATATTCGTGGTGAAGGGTTTCAGTTAGTAACTTTTGAGTTTAAAAAGTACCTCCAATTTTGAGTACCTCTTTGTCTGAAGACACTGTCTCTAGAAGAAGAGTTATTGTGAGATAGGTGCTGAAGTGTACTGCTGGATTGCAGTCACATTGCTTAGCCTCTTTCATTCTTTTGTAATGCACCTATTGCTACAATGAAAAATACCCCAAAACCAACAAACCCAAACAAACATTTGATTTTTAAATCTCCAAACTGTATACAATTTCATAATGCAATACGTCACATAATTCCTGTCATCCCTTTACAGTTGTTGGTCTCTAGAAGACACAGGGTGCAAAGGAAACAGGGAAAGATATTTCTATGGTACCTCATCTTCATCGTAGAAGCAACTGGGCAGATGAAGCAAAGCAACTTCTTTAAAATATAGTTGGCTCATTGCATGCAGCCTTGGTAGCAAATCACTAAAACACATAACCATAACTGAGCTCTTTTTTTTCCTTACTCTGAAGCACCTATTGTTTTCCATCACCAGAGATATGACACTGGATTTAGCAGATCAGGGAATGCTTCAGGTTGTCACTTTATCAGAATAAGTATGTGACAAGCTGCTGCTAGAAATTATATTAATCATCTTGCTGGTTCTCTTAAGGCAGAAAAGGTTGAAATAAAAGTATGTTAATTGACTGAGCAAAAGAAAAAAGTTTAACATTTTCTGGTATCTTATGCTTTTCCCATCCTTCTGTAAAAGTTCTTATTTCAGATCTGATTCTCATTACTGACATAACATCAGGTGGTTAAAGGTAACAGCTGGGAGAAGAAAGGCATCTATTACATTTGCATTCAGACTATCATCAGGATTGCAGAAATCTGTAGCACTTCAGGGCTAATTTCTGCAGCAATGTTAAATAAATTCAGAAGCATATTTATGAAATTTCCATGACAATTTTGTAGCAGTAAATGCTGCATAATTTATAGCAGCAGGAAATATAGTACATGCATTTTAAAGTATTTTATTATTATTTGGTTTTATACCCAAGTAATAAATTACACACGAAGACTGATTGGGCTAACAAGGAAACATCTAGCAAACTTAATATTTGCTATGCAGTCTCACAAAAGAAGCATTTTTTCCTGCTGGCAGCATGTGGTAACAAGCTATTTCCCTCAAAGCAGGATAAACTTATTCTTTTCACTGCAGTCATAATTTTGTTCAGCTGTTTTTATCCATGTGTGTGTCTATGTTCCATTATTTACCCATATATATATTAGAAAGCACCACAAGAATTTGACAGAAAATTATCCTGCCAGAAAATACAATTTATCAAAAATATTAGCAGTGATATAATGAAGCACTTAAATGTTAAGAAAATTGAAAAAAAAAAAAATTAAAATACAGTTTGAGTGAATTCGACTGGATGATTGCTTCAACAGAAGTGCTTCAAGTTGATATTGTTGCAGGTCAGATTTGTTCTATGATATGAACTTATGCAATACTAAATCATCAACAGTTGATAAAAAAAAGCGTTTCAGATTAAAACATTTAAATACTTTTTGAAAATTAAAAAAAAAAAAAAAAAGTCCTCCAGGATGCCTGAGCAACTTTTATACCCAATAGTTAGTCTTACATACTCAATGCTTATTTCTTAGCCATGGAAAATCAAGCATTTACATGAAAAATGCTAGGTAAAATTCTAGGTAAAATGGAGATGTAGAACAACTGTTGTTTGTCTCTGGTAGTATGTGAAATGAAGGATGGAATAGCAAAGGGGTCTTGTATGTCACTTCATTTTAGTGTTTGCACTGATATAGATTATTACTTTTCATGTATTTAACCAAATTAGCAAACAAGATAAGCAGTTATGTAGTGAAAAAAGACCCACAAACACATCCAGAATTCCTGTAATAGGACCTACAAATACAGAAGTAATACAAGTCAGATCCTTGGACTTTTCCTACACTGAAGCTGGTAAGAATGCCCTCAAGCTTCATTTTACCCTATGCCAAAGAAACAAAGTGACTAAGGAAACTGCTGATCAGCTACTGTTTACTGAATTTGTTGCCCAAATCTTATGTTCTATTCTGATAAAAACCTCTCCCTTGACAGACAATAGTCTTGCCTCTTCTGATAAGGGAAAAAGTCACACCAAAACTCCTAATTGATTTTAACTGATGACAACCAATGTCGTCAAATTGCTGCAGCCTGAAATAAATAAACCGTGTCAATATGTTCCATGGAAGCAAAATTCTGCCTCTTGACAGTTATATGTAGGTTTTTGACAGTAAGTGGCAACAGACTTGAGAAAATTCTTGATTACAAAGAAAATCTGATTATTTTTTTCTGCATGTCTATGATTAGACAATGTAAAGGTACCTGCAGAAAGGTAACCGCACAATGAACATATAAACACACAGAGAACAAAATATATGAAAAGTGCAGTTAATTGAATACATTATAATTGTTACTTCTGCCTTTATAGTTTATCCTCCTACATAAGATAATTTTGAAATATCAAAATTTGGGGCTAATTACTTCACAAATAGCCTCCAGTGAAGATGTAGGTCAGGTGTTTTGAAAACAAAATATTGTTATGTATGAGAGTTCTTCCATGCTTGCTGATGTGCCCAAAGAATACACACAATTTGGTAAATATGATTTTCCTTTGAAAAAGCTACCTTGTTAACTGCCATATTTTCTTATAGTTTCAAGCCAGTGCTTCTGGTTTGAAGCACTGATTTGAAAGCAACCAAAACTTGCTTCTTGCTGGTCTACCGAATTACCTCTGATGCCTTTTACAAGTTAGGTCTGGATTTACTATCTTCCCTCTGTGTGGCAGATTTACTTGTCGTTATTGAGAGAACATGTATCTTTGGTGTTGACTCAGCCATATCACTTTATTAGTTCATTTAATTTCTCTAGTCCTTTTTAGGTTAAAAAAAACCCTCAAAAACTTGTACTGCTTTCAACCTGTGATTCAGTGGTAGTGACCTCACGTCATTTATGAATGGATGTTGGCCAAAATATAAAGACTTGTTAATATACGTAAACTAGGAAAACAGTCTTGGCAGATTTGATTAATAGTTTGCTAAAAGTACTCTGATACCAGGGACAATATAAACCATATGCAAGCTAGGCAATCTTACGGCCCAACATTCTCTACATGTTTATTGGTTAAAGTTTGAGAGCATAACATACTATATTTTAAAATACTGTTAGTAGGTGTGTTGGTTTTAGCTGGGATAGGGTTAATTTTCTTCACAGTAGCTAATATTGGGGCTAGGATAGGGTTAGGGATAGGGTTAATTTTCTTCACAGTAGCTAATATTGGGGCTACGTTTTGAATTTCTGCTGAAAACAGCATTGCTAATTCAGGGATGCTTTTGTTATTGCTGAGCAGTGCTTATACAGAGCCAAGGCCTTTTCTGCTCCTCACAGCACTCTACCACTGAACAGGCTGGGGGTGCACAAGGCATTGGGGTGGGGACACAGCCAGGACAACTGACCCCAACTGACCCAAGGGATATTCCCCACCAGATGATGTCATGCTCAGCATGTAGAGCTTGGGGAAGTGAAAAGAAGAGGGGACATTTGGAGAGATGGCATTTTTCTTCCCAAGTAATGGTTAGACGTTATGGAGCCCTTCTGTCCTGGAGATGACTGAACACCTTGCCTGCCCATGCGGAGTGATGAATGAATTCCTTGTCTTATTTTGCTTGTGTGCATGGCTTTGCTTTATTTATTGAACTGTTTTTATCTCAACCCACAAGTTTTCTCACTTTTAGTCTTCTGATTCTCCCCCTCGATACCACTGGGGGACACTGAGCAATGGCTGGTGGTGCTTAGTGACTGGTTGGGGTTAAATCACGACATATGGATAAACACCACAGAAACTGTTGATAAATAGATAAAGAAAGACTTTTCATTCTGTAAATTGTTTTATAGTGTTTACAGAATCAAGTCTGTGATAAATATATGATATAATATATGATATAAGCATGTCAAGAATCATTTTTAATGAGTTTCTTCTGGACCCATTTATTATTTACTGGTTGCAACATTTCTAAGATGAATTTGTTTATGATTTGGCAAAAAAACCTGATTAAAATCCCCCATCAAACTAGACAATATACAGAGCTAAGGGAGCAGATTTTGCAAGATTTCAGGCCCTACTGGTAGCACTGTGACACTACTTACTTGAATAAGAGGCAAATATAGCTGTCTCTGGGCCTATTTCCTCACTCACCACCCTTTCTAGAGGGCTGCTCAACAAACATGCTTATTACGAGGGTATTTTTAGTGTACTGAATATCTCTCTTCCAGGACATAGCCTCTAGGTCACTTTGGATATGTCATTGAAACTTCCTCAGAGCATTAGAGTAAATAATCTTTTGTCCTTGCCTTATCTGTGGAATTTTTACGGACATGCACATGGTCATGAAGAGCCTTTAATTGACTTTGTGATTTTGCACATTGCTATGAGGCCCTCAATTTGCATTCATTCATGAACACAACTGTCATGCAGAAATAAGACATTTTTTCACCTTAGTCTGCTAAGTCGCTGAGTTTTTCGAGTATATTCGAAACACACTAAAACAAGTGGTGTTAGTCACCATAGAAAACACAACTATTCCTGCCTTTTCCTTAAAAGAAGATCTGGCAGTGGATATATTGATGGTTATCTTCTTACAAGAGCCTACTTGCTTACATACCAATTCAGGAAATGAAACATCCACTTCTAGATTTCAACTTGCATTTATCTAAAACATCCTCTACCACACAGGCTATTAAGCAGATGTGGCAACAGCCTCCATCCATCCTTCTTATAAATCTACTTTATGACCAAAATTTAGATGAATGAGTTACTCAAGATTAATCTTATCCTATCACTTTACCTTTTTCCTGATATTCCGTCACTTCAGATATATGTGGTTTTACCCAGTAAACTTCTCTATTAAAAAAAACCCAGCAAACACCTACCTTACTTTCAGCTGCCTAGGAAGAATGATTAATTCTCAAACCCCACAGATTAAGTAATACAGAAATAATTATTTGTGATTCTTGACTTAGATTCTTGGTATTGGTAAATGATAAGAATTGGTAGGCAATTAGAGATACACCATAGCCTGTGTAATAAAATGAAGATATTTGTCAACAAATCATGACCATTCATGCTGGTTTTGTGGCAGACAGTGTTTAACTTGGTTACATTTTGCTAGTTTATGTGATCAAAGGTTCATTTCCACAAATACAAAAGAGGTCAGAGGAACAACTGGCAGGGGAACCCCAACAACCTCATCAGAGCAGGAGGAGCTCCTGAAGTGGCTCCTCCCTAAGCAATCCCAGGGGAGCTTCAGCCTGTGGTCCTTGGCTAGCTAGCAGGAGAGCCTCCCACATTCACCTTACAAACTGAAGAGGGGGCTTATTGATCCTGGGGACATGACATTCAATATGGGATATCAAGCAGATCCTTTCGGGATTGAGCCAGGCTTGTTCTGGGATATTCAGATCAGGGACCAAAGGCATGGAAAGACAGGTGAACTGGGGAAAAGTGGATTGAAAGGAACCATTAGTGTATAGGCAGGCTCCTGGTCAGCATGCTGCCCTGCACTTGATCCCCACAGTCTGTTCTGTCTTCTCATTACACTCCATTTCTAGCTCTATTCCTGGCTGCAGGGACCTCTGTACTGTGTGCACATGCACAAATCCTGGGGGTTTGAGTGCAGCAAATGGAGTAGGACCAGGGGTCTCAGAAGCCTGTGTGTCTGTGGTGGAGAAACTAGAGAGACCATAGAATGTGTGCACTGTGTGCAGGTGTGTATGACAGTGTGTAATCACTAGTATGCATTAAGTTTGACTAGCCTGTGAGTAGGGCAAGAGGCTCAGCATTTGTGTATCAGAGCTGTCACTAGTTTGCCCTGAATCCTGGAAAGATCAGTGGGTCTGAGAGGTGACTATCTGGGGAAACAAGGGGTTCATGCCAACTACTGGAGAGAGCATGGGGGCTGGGGGTGGGCTACTGGAGGGACCCTAGATCTGAACCAGCTCCTGGTGGGACCCATAGTTACATGTGTGTGTGCATATGTGTGAGGCAGCTGGGAGACCAGAGGACCAGAGCCAGCTACTGTACAGACTGAGTGTGTAAAGCTAGTTAGTGGAGGGATCCATATGTATAGATATATGTAAGTACATATATATTTTTCAGTAACAGGCTTTCATCCTGAACAGTCGGAGTGGGTAATCAGAGTTCAACTGGCTGTGTGTGGAGGTATGTATGATGTATGTATCATGTGTATGTGACTATTAGGAATAAATAGTTTACACAGCCTAGGTAAGTATCTAAAATCAAGGGGAAAGAATCTAGACTTTTGATGTTAATCTGTAAAAATTAAAAAAAAAAATAATTGTAATTATGTAAAAATTGTAATTATGCGATCTAAAAAGATAATCATTTAAATCTCCAGACCAAAAATACAGATTTTTAGTACCTTTTTTCAAGAAAACCCAAAGTCAAGGGTGCACCAGGATCATAAAAAAATAATAAGCTGTGGAACTGTCAGGCTTGGAGAAATAGATATGCACTGTTCTGGATGCAATTTATTGGCAGCTGCAGGTAACTGAGAGACAATATAGCCTTAATGAATCATGTGTACTGAGAAAGCAGGCCTAATTCATCTCAGGAAAAGCTGTCTCAGTCGCAGTCATTAAGTCAGCCTGAGTTCGGCCTCATATGCTTCTAATATGCCCCTACACCAACTGTGTTTCTAACACTGTCCCAGTTTGTTACCAAGTAACAGCCTGCCAGGAAAGCCAGTTCTTTGGTACATGCTATCAGCATCTTTATATCCTGCGTACTTTCCCAGGGCTTTCAGTCATGGTGAGGTACACTAGCTACTCTGGGACCCCTAATCTTGCGTATGACATGTACACAGTTTCAGGTTACATTTACTATATGTATTGGTTTTATTTTCTGGCAGAAGGGTGGTACTTCATGAAAACGGTGGAAGCATTTTCATGAAGCCATCTTTGTTCACAGTGTGCCTGTGCTCCTCCTAATTGCTTTTTCCTTTTAATAAGGAAGCAATAAAGCCTATTTTTTAATCCTACATGTTTCCAGCATCCTAGAAATGAAACAAAAAGTACTATAAATAAATATGTTCAGACAAAAATACATTTGGATGGACCTCATTGCCAAACAATTCAAGCTGCTAGAAGAAATTAAAGTAGTTGCCACAGTTGATTCTTTAAGTTATTGCGGCCACTTCCTTTCCCTGAATGGACTGCTTGAACAACAAGCTCATCCTTTGAGCCATGAAGGTGGACTTTAAAATGTCAGTATTTTAGAATCCAGTCTGGGCTGGATGTTTCTACTTGGAAATTAGGATAGTCTGTTATATCCTAAGACATAATTTTAACCATGTAATTCCTTGATAGGGCTTCATGTTTTACAGGAGATCTTTGCTGAGAGTTCTTATCTTATTTCACAATTATTAGCGCTCTGATCACCAGCTGTGCTTGTGACACAGATTGGAGCTAAAAGTGCTGTGATTAGCAATGGCACACAGCATCTAGCAATGATCAGACTGCTCTGCCTACCAGACTCACCAGTAAGGGAAGCTGCGAAGAACAAATGTAGGTGATGGAGTTTTGATGTAGCACAAGACTGAGCACCTGTGAGACATGGTCTTCCACATCTTGTATGTTCCCCTTTGTTCCTCTTGAGCAAGTCTACATCTATTCTTATAACATTTAAGCAAAGTGGTAGGTATACACTGCAAATCTAGATAAGAAACAGAACAAGTGGAATACCTAAGGCATAAGTGTCATTGCAATTGGAAGATGATTCTGCTCATTGATTAAAATGCTATCTATGCAAAAATATAGTAAATATTTACCAAGGGAATATTTGGGCCTTATAAACCCTGTTTGGTTTAAATGAATGAATTGTAAGTATGATAATATATGTAGTAGATTTTTTTTCTACACAAGAAGGTCTATATTTGCAGAGGACATACCAGGGAATAGAACAACCAAACACACATAAGTGAAAGCTCCTAATTTGAAATATGAAAACCATGTATCAAGTTTTTTTTTTGATATCTATCATCTTGATAGCATGGGAATTTGAGCTGCATAAACAGCATAACAGTACGATCATAAATGTTGACTGAGGTTTGAAGTAAATGTGCATCATTTTGGGTAATCTATAGCAGTTAGTCTACTGCATTTACCAAAGGAAATGTTTGGAAGACTGTATATGCATAAAACTAATATTCATAATGAATAATTGTTCAAAGAGCTGTTTCTTTTCATTTTTTCTCACGTATAGTTTCTTGACTCTTCAATTCTCCTGCTTTGCTAAGAAGATTTAAGGGACAAAATCTAAGTTGCAACTCTGGTCATACATGAAGCTCAAAGTAGGTCTTGCTGCATAACTTTCTTCTGTGCTTTGATGGAAAACTAATGCTTGATTTAGTAATAAAGAATTCATCAATTTCTGTTGTGTGATGCAATAGTTTCAGTGGGATTGATCAGAGACAAACAAAAGTGATGAATTAACTCAAACATAAGCTGATTGCTACTAACATGGATGTGATGGAGTGGTGGAAGGAAAAGGTGTACAGTGGCAGCACGGGGAAATCTGGAGGCAGTCAAGAAGAGACCAGGTGTGCCATTCATGCTCTCATTAGACTGAAGATGAACATAACTGAGACAAATATTTAAGCCTGGCTCTTGGTTGAATTTTCATAACAGTCCAGTAATCTGATGTTGCTACTGGGAAAAGAGGGTGGACATTTTTCAGAGTGTGGATGTTTATTCAGTTGAAGTAGAAATCTTACACAAAACACTGTGGGACTGGACATGCTCTTGGTATAGTGAATGTACATTGTTTTCCTGTAAAAATATTTTATTCCCTTTGCCAAAAAGTTTATTTTATATTGAACAAACTTCCTGATTACAAGTGGCAGAAGTGTGGGCTTTTAAGGGTATGCATAGAAGACACTTAGTTTTCCAAAGTCCCCACGTGGGGGCTCAAACCAGTTTGTTTTGTAATTTTTCAAAGAAATTCTAGATTTTTGAGTTGTCTGCTTTAACCACTAACTTTGGCTGGCAGAAAAGTTACTCTGGCAATGTGAAATGGAGCAAGAAAAAAGAATGAACTTCTAAGGCACCTGTTTTTGTTCGGTGTATTGCATTTAGTCATTCCATTTGGCAGTGTAGGTGCTTTAGCTTCTAAATAATGTTTAAAAGCCATCAAAAATAAGGGGAACATACATTTTGCTTTTAATCAGATTTATTCATGTTAAAAGTTTCCTACCTGAATGTTCACTAGGATGGCACTGTTTCTGCCAGATTCTGAGCTTTTCTTGAGTGCTGCTGAAAACCCTGAGGTCCCACTGAGATGCATGTGAGCTGAAGCTCCTATCTGGCAAAATAAGATGCTCGCTTCATTTTAGAAGTTCAGGTCTTATGTTAAGGGTTTCCTTACAATCAAATGCATATTATCCCTTGATGATCTTCCTTTTAATCATAGTATTTCTAATATTCTAGCATTGTATTTCTTACTTTTTATATTTCTCACAATTTATTATTTACTGGAAGAATTATATTTTTTTTTACTCCATTGTAGGTGGGGGAAAAATTATTAAACTACCATTGGGAATACTGATTTCTTCTAATCTTTTCCCTCAGACTTTAATCTCTGAATTTTAATGAAGATCTGTTTAATCTCTTTCAAACTAGAATGTTATAATAAAGTTTTACTGCCTCTAATCTAATTGGTCATTTGGTTATATTGTATGTGCAGTGATTTATATAAATTTAAAATTATCTACTAATAATTAAACTATCAAGAGAAAATTGAGAAAAGGGATGACACAATCATATCTGAGACTAAGGGATACTGCAAATCTGCTGTTGTACTTTAAGGCTGTTCTGTGAGACTTGACCTTGTCCTGCTGGTCTCATTCATTGAAGTTAACCATGTCCAGGCATCTTTTTTTTTTCCTGCTCAGTTGTTACAAATTGCTGAGTTTGTGCCATTTGTTATGGTGTTAATTAAGCTATCACTAAATTTAATATAATCTAGAGAAACTTTCTTGGCAAAAAATAGCAGGCTACAAATTCTGAACATGAGGATGAAAAAAAGAAGGCGAGCTGAAATTGGACCATTTACAGTTAGTGTTGTGGAAGTCCAACTAGAGTTGGGGTAAGCCAAACCTGGAAAATGGATCCTTACAATGTTACTCTTTCAGTGTAGTTGTTGTGCAAAGAAGAATTTTAAGTTGCTTGTACCTTATGGAATAAAACATGCGCAGTTTGCATAGAGAAAAATATAGGGAGGATCATAGAATCATAGAATAGTTAGGGTTGGAAAGGACCTTAAGATCATCAAGTTCTAATCCCCTGCCATGGGCAGGGACACCTCTCACTAAACCGTGTCACCCAAGGCTCTGTCCAGCCCGGCTTTGAGCACCGCCAGGGATGGAGCAGTCACAACTTCCCTGGGTAACCCATTCCAGTGCCTCATCACCCTCACAGTAAAGAACTTCTTCCTTATATCAAATTTAAACTTCCCCTGTTTAGGTTTTAACCCATTACCCCTTGTCCTATCACTATAGTCCCTAATGAAGAGTCCCTCCTCAGCATCTGTATAGCCTCCCTTCAGATACTGGAAGGCTGCTATGAGGTCTCCACGCAGCCTTCGCTTCTCCAGGCTGAACAGCCCCAACTTTCTCACCCTGTCTTTATACGGGAGGTGCTCCAGTCCCCTGATCATCCTCGTGGCCCTCCTCTGGACTTGTTCCAACAATTCCATGTCCTTTTTATGTTGAGGACACCAGAACTGCACACAATA